>WOVY01014835.1:0-271979 GCA_013436015.1 Rhipicephalus annulatus | reverse complement strand
GAAGATTTTGTAGCCGATGGAGAAACCTCACTACAGAATAACACTTGGAAGTCTTAAATTCTGTGAATTGTGGGCTATTACTTCCTAACAGCAGCTTTACATTTCTGTCATTTTTTGATGCTCTGACCTGCGCACTTGTTTTGAAAGACTTTAAAGGGCTATTTCACGTTATCTTCAAGCCTGAGTGCACATGTACGTATACCTTTCATCGTGAAAGCTGCCACTGTTGATAATTCCAAAAATCACAAATTACTTGTTTCCTAGTTGGTGCCTTCTCTTTCTTCCACGTTCGACCAATTTATGCGTTGAAGAGCTGTTTAAGTTTCCCCATGCTACAAGCTTTGTAACTTGTACCAACTGCACCATATGCAGTTCTCTGAGCGTCGCTTCAAGTAGGAGTGACTGTGACATGGAGCAGAAGCTGCACTGCAAGGTGCGGATGAGCTTCAGTTTGTGTTATTTTAAGCCTCTTACTGACACATTGTCGTAATTTCATTTCTTCAGGACCTGCGGTAGAGGCTTCAAAAAGCGGCTCCCACACATTGAGGTGCCCCGATGAACAGGGTGCGTTCAGTGTCGCGATTTCTTTTTTTTTACCCAAATTGACTGTTGACCAAACCTCTGCAGGTGGCAGCTCCCTTGTAGCTGGTGAAAGAATTTCTGCTGATTCGTCTTGCCGGAGAAAACCTTAACCAGTCGTTCAGCTGTCACAAAAGGAACCTGTGTGGCCGGTAAGTTGTATGTTCACTTCAACACCAGAGTGGATTGATATAGAGACTTCCGCAGGCCGCTCGCAAGATTGTTCCGACAGCACTGTCCGAGGCACTGAACAAGCTTCACAAGACCCTCCAGAAGACGTCTCCGCCAACAGCTCCACGCCTGAGTGCCTTAGAGATAATGGTGACTATGCTTTTATTGCAGCAGTTTTAATGTGCTATTTTATGTTTAGGACATTCTGAGGAAACTATCCTCAAAAGGACAATACGTGTGCACTTACAAAATGTAAGGGTGGGCTCAGTGATTTTTCATTTTTTTGTGCATTGTCAACATTGTGAATGGTTTGTTTTTAGGTAGTGGAATCGAAACTTTGTATCACAAGAAGTTGTGCACCTTGGGTCTGAAAGAGCGAGGAAAGTGCTCGTATGGGATTAGTTGTTCTTCGCTTTTACATCAATTTTTTTGTTTATTGCAGTGTGTTCCTGTGTGCCAGCGACAATGTCTCCATCAATGAAGTACAAGCAAACCATTAAAACATCTGCAAGCCAAAGTAGCAGCACAGCGGGAAAACTATCAAAAGACTGCAGAGACAGCCTCACCAAGCACCGTCATCGACTTCGAAGGCCCTTGAAGTTATCCGACCGCACGTCACCGAGGAGGTTTTTAAACTTCTTTCTGCACATGTTCGCTTGAGGCCCAAACGCAAGGGCAAGCGGTTTCCCGTGTGGTTCAAGAAATTCGCTCTTCACTTAAAATGTCCGAGGTCCACGAGCATACCGATTTCTGGCTCCATATTTTCTTTTGCCCTCCCGGCGTTCATTAAGGAGGTGGCTAGCTAATGTAAAGATGACTCCAGGCATAATTTCAGGAATCCTTACTTCCATTGCAACAAATACTCATGCTTGGAATGAACGGGACCGAGTGTGCGCTTTAGTTTTCGACGAAATAGCACTCAAAAAGAATTTGTACTATGATGCTTCAAGAGACGTTGTCCAGGGTTTTACAGATGATGGCACTCATCGCACTTCAACCATCGCTGATCGAGCACTGGTTTTTCTGCTTGTTGGTGTTTCGAGAAAGTGGGTTCAACCGGTTGCTTTTACTATAGGGCACACATCAACACCATCATCTGTTATGCATAACTTGCTGGTGTAACTCATTTTGGAGCTTAGGAGCATTATATTGCAGGGAAAGCCAGTCATTTGTGACCAGGGCAGTTCAAATGTAAGTCCTCGCTAACCAACTAAGAGTGACTGTAGCAAAGCCTTTTTTTGAAGTTAATGGTGAGCGGGTATATTACATTTTTGATGTTCCGCATTTAATTAAAACAACGCGCAATGTCCAAGCACACAAGTTATACATTGGGGATGACAATCGTTAACTGGTCGCACATTGTAAGCCTTTACCAATCCTCACATGAGTTGCGGTTGCCGATTGGCTCCAAAGTTGACTGAACGGCACGTTCATCAGAAACCTTTTCTAATATGAAGGTCAGCAGAGCAACTCAGGTCCTCAGTGCATCAGTTTCGATTGCTATCACGGCAATGGTGTATGCGAAGGTGCTGCCTGCCTCGGCCATCACTACAGCTCAATTTTGTGATCGTATGGACAGATTTTCGAGCCTTGAACAGCTCGAGTAAAAAAAGAACTTCGCAAAAGCTGCGGCATGCAATCATGAAAAATGATTCAAGAAGCTGATTGACTTCCTCCGAGGCCAGCTTCCCTGGATTGCATCATGGCAGTTTGTTGGCAGACGTCAACCACAAACCATCGTAGGTTGGCAAATTACAATTCAGGCAATTTGTCAACTATGGGACGACCTCTCCAAAAATTACAATTTTGAATACCTGTTAACACGCAGGCTTCAACAGGATCCCCTGGAGAACATATTTGGCCACATTAGGCAAAAACAGGGTTGCAACACTAACCCCAATGTAGCACAATTTATTTGTGGCCTGAAGCACATCTGCATAAGAAAACTCTTCAAGCTGTCAGAATACGGAAATGTCGAGGATGATGAATGTGACCTCCTCCAAGAGCAGCTCTCGCCATTCTCCCCTCACCAGTGCGTCTCTTGTGGATAATGAGGAGTGTGCACAGCCTGACGACTTTCCCGCTCTAGACGATCTCTCTGAACTTGCGACAAACATTCACTCCCATATTATCGATGACTCCCGCTGCATATTATGTAGCTGGTTTTCTCATCAAACACTTTCTTCGGAATGCATGTGACGGTTGCAGTTGCCCACAGTTACTGAAAGACGACAGTGAGACGCTTAAGGGTACCCACCAGTATTTCACAATGCTCAAAGCATACCACGTCCCCAGCAAACTTTTTGGGAATCTCACTGTGCCATCAGAAGCAGCTTTTGCATACGTACAAACAACTTGAATCTCACTTTCTTGCCATAATTGAGGCCACTGCACATCACCTGAAAGTGTGCGATGTTTTGTATCACCATCTGTCAAGTGTTGGCGATTTTCATTTCTGCTCTGCTGGGTGTCGCGCGAAGTTTCTGAAAATGTTTTGCCGGGTTCATTTATGTTGGCATGTGGGTTTTGCGAACCGAAACTTAGACAGGGTTAGGTTCCAGTCTTCAATCTCGGGCATACAGCTTGACAAGTTCAAAGGTTAGCAATTAGCGGCGGGTTTACACTAAAGTATTCGAGTTGAGCCGAATCCTGCAATAGCTTTGTTATGTTATTACTTCGTTACAGCAGACTTCATTATGGTCTTATATGCTTATATTCAGTTCAACTGGACTAACCACTCCTTCGTTGCATTCATTGTTTTGGTTACCCGCTATGAGGAGTACGAACACTGTTGTATTCGCTCGAAAGTGATTTGCATAACCTTAAAAAGAATGTTGGGTATCCTGTCTGTACTTTTTGTAGCAAATACGGGCGAACTGTACACTTTATTGTGGGTCGCTTGGTCACTGTGTATGCTTTATCTCTCCAGCTCAAGTAATATATCGATAACAAAACCGCTTGTTGAAATGTCTTCGAGCGGGTAAGGAACACAGTATGAAGTGGGCACGGTTCATGTTACCACGCTTTTCGTATTTTAGCTTCTCATCAACCTCCTCATCTTGCCCATCAAAATTTTCAAAAGAATACCCAAACTTGTAGCGTTTGATGGGGCTGCGGACGCTGCCATTTTATTTTTATATAGCTTGTGAGTGATAGCGTACGATGTAGAGCCTTTGTGAAAAATAATGAGCCAAAGTGGTTTCCTTCTGCTATTTATTAGCCCTGTAATACCGGTCTCGTAGCACCAATTAACGTCCACAATTCTGGATAAAGTGATGACTACAATCCATTTTAGCTCGCAAGCGTCACAGCAACACCCAGACGCAAATCACTTGTGATCTTTAGTTTTTGATGAAGGCGACGCATAACAAAAGCCACAAGACCTGCCAGTGTTGTAGCATACAGTTTGTCTTTCACGTAGTGAGCAAGCTGCAAAGCCCCTACCTTTCCGAGGACAAGCAGGCATCAAGTCTGCTTTTTTTCATTTTGGACTAGCTGTTCTTAAGCACAGCCAGCACACTGTACCTTTGCCTTTCTGCTATATTGTGTCGTGTGGTTTCTGTGCGCTCTTTTTTTCTATGCATTATTTCGGTTAAGCCCAGGCGTGATTCGCGACTTCATTGCTGTGTATATGTCACTTCGTCCTTCTTCATCAGCATTGTGCGCTGTGTTTTTGCCATAGATCCTTACTTACCCACTGGCCCGGTGTGTCATACTTCACCAGCTTCTCGGATTCTGCCAACTCTAGCGATGTGTGCGTTGTCTGTGTTCTCTATGTATTTGTTACAATATTTGTTACAATTTATTTGTAAGGCGAGATGCATTTGTTGTCTACCTTTGTCATATTGTGCTTTTTATATTCTCATACTCTACCTTGCCTTTGAATAAAACATTGCGGATGCTCTGTTTCTTTGACTGATATATACATTGATCACTTGTTCCAAAAGAAAAACACAAGCGCGATGAATAAAACCGTAGTGAATTATCATTACCTGCATCTCTTTTTATTATAACTTAATCGAAATAAAAATTACGTCACGACCGATTCGCACGAACCACTGAACGAAACAAAACATGGAATCGCTAAATCAAACGACCTACAAAAACTATCCATTTGGGCGATGAATAGTGGTCTGAAATCATGAACTTTCGTCATAGCCAAACGTCGGTTATGCAAAGTAATTCAAAATTTGCGCCAGTGAAACCGAAACCGGAAGCGCACGCCACTTGCTCTCATCAACCACTAGGTGTGCAAGAGTCGATTGGGCCGCTGGGGTCTATGGGAGTGTCCACTCTTCACCTTTTTTTATTTCTCTATGTCGAGGTGGTTAAAGGTGGGAAGTGGACCCGAAGCGCAAGCCATAAGAAAGTGTGCGTGTGCCACCTCTTGTTTAGTCCTTGGAATATCCGCTGGATGGCGGTGCTTCTATATGGGGAATATATGATGAAAAGATGCGAGATGGTGGTACTTGTAGTGTTGAATAGATGGACGAACGGACACATAGACAGATGTGTGGATGGACGCATGAACGGACGCCGGGGCGGCTGCATGAACGAACGCAGGGATGGACGCACGAACAGATGCACGCACGGACGGGCTGATGGACGCATGGACGGTCACACTGACGGACGCATGGACGGACGGAAGCAAGAACGAATGGACGGACGAATTCTTCGCCCCACTCTCCATCATTCACTCCGTGGATATGCTGCCATTTTTTTCCGGTCTGCATCAGCGATCAATGTGTCGCTGTAGTTGAGGTACCGGAGCACCGACCTCCCCGTGGGCGTCAGCTTGAGCCTCTTTAGCTGACTGTTCCTATGAACTTCGATGAGCTGTTGCCACGCGTTGTAGACGCCCATCTTTAGAAGACGTGTGGTAGAGGCCATTGGCGGAAGTCCCAGGGCTACTTTAGTGGCCTTTTTTATCATGATATTAAATTTTTCAATTTCAGCGGTTTTCAAATTCAGGTACGGCGTGCCGTACGTAATGTGGGTGGTGAACAGAGCTTGCATTATACGTAGCGTGTCGTGCTCTTTGAGTCCGTTTTGTTGATTCGCAATCCTCTTGACGAGGTGCGTGAGTTGTGATTGTGTTCGTTGGAGTCTCGGTATGGTGGCAGCTCCCGATCCATCCTTGTAGATGTGAACTCCAAGCACTCGCAGGGTCTCGACTTTTGGAATTAAGGTCCCTTTCAGCGTTACGCCAGGGTCGGGCTCATCGTATAGATGGGGTCTGCCTCTTGTTCTCGCTTTGAGGACGAGGTGCTCGGATTTCTCGGAGGCGCAGCAGAGACCGCAGCTTCTGAGATACCGTTTGATGGCATCTACGGCGGTTTGTAGGCAGGTCTTTGTCTCCCAGTGTTCGAAGCCCTGATCCAGAGCGTGATGTCATCAGCGTAGATCGCGTGCCGTAAATCAGGTATTTTGTCGAGAATTTTTGGCAGAATATCGCGGGTAGAGTTTTTTTTTTCATGCATTGCGTTGCATTTTTAGCACAGCGTAAATAACATGAGGCTCTCTAGAAATATTCATATATGTATTTTCTCGTAAAGGATCGCACGTACGTATTGAAGGCGCACCCAAATATATGCGTAAAATTTGGTCTTCAATGGACGCTGTCCACAACTATGAAACGCAGTTACCAGATCAAGATGGCTGAGCGTCCTGGAAGTGTTTAAACTTTGGCTTCGTGGTTGAATCTTGGAACAGGCATACATAAGGACAGAAAGGCACGGAGCGAAACTTCTGCGTTGAAGTATCGCTAGAAAGACTGTTATTGTCTTTAAATGAAAACCCGCTCAACACGCAACGTAGAGATTATGGACGCGCTTTTTCGTGGACTCTGTCACTTTGTCACTCAGTTTACATTATATGGGTAGCATTCGCATGGGTAGCATATGTGAAATACAAAGAAGTTTGAGCAATTACACTAATACGAATCACAATCGTGACAAAACAATATGCAACACCTACAAGCACTAACCTAATACTTGTCAGCGACTTCAACATAGACATGTTGGACCATAGAACATAGCTCTGCTCTCGCGTCATCATTCAGTTCGTGGAGATGCGTGGGTTTTGTGTGCAGCCGGCCAAGCCATTACTGCAAGAGAGAAACACCTATGGAAACACCGGCAAACAGGGTGGGAAGGCGTCATAGAAGGCACCATCACCGTAATCGTGTTTACGCTAAATTGCGAATAGCATTTCTTGGCCCACACGCGAGGGCGACGTCAGTGCAGCGTGTAAGTACCACTGATAACTGTAAACCTGTCAGCAATGATGTAGAAACATCGTGAGGGCGCAACTAAAGGTTATACACAGGAAGAAACAGACAAGGACAGCTGCTAGTCCGTTGCTTCCCTTGTTGAGACTGCGTCAATTCTTGTCATCGATACTGGTTTTGTGAGTCGTGGTTTAGGCGCATTTCAATGGTTAACATAAACATTGCTGCTACTTTCAAAGAGTAGTCAGACAGCTTTATTTAACCAAAACAATGTTTTACACTTACGGGATCATTTTAAGAACATATTGAGAAAAACCTTGTGGCTTTTTTTCTTCCCGAAGTCGAAGATATGTGCAGTGTAACCATAATGCATTGACTCCGTAGGCAGCACTCAGCAGGAAAATGCCCTGTCTATGATTCGTTTTTATGCGTTCTCCGTTTCCCAGGTTATTGAGGGCCACGGGACGGCTTTATGCTCTCCCATACATAGTAAAGTGCCAAGTACTCTTAATCGTTTACTACTTTTTCCTAAACACAAATCGACATGCGACGTGTGAATGTGTGGTTTCCCGCCTTTTTTGGCGTGCGGTTAATGCTGGTTTTCGGGGACAGGGGTGTGCGAACTTTCGTGTCCAACGGCCGATTTCCGCGTAGCCGCTTCTCCGCACTCTTAACAGTTGCGGGGCTGTTCAGCCTTTGGAGAAACCGATGTGAGGCCGTAGCTGCCAATTGTCGCCGGCGTGCCTTGTGGCCGATACTGGGGAGATTGAGACGAGAGATCCTCGCGTTCCTCTCCGAAGAGCTTTTCTTCCTCGGGGAGCAAGAGTTTCTGCGGCATTGGTCGTGCCCTTTCGTCAAGGTGGAACACGAAAGGATACAACTCATTTTTCGACCGACTTGGTGCTAAGCAGCGCCCGTTGAGTTGTTATATATGATTTCATTTGTTACAAATTGTGTTTCATTTGGATCTATTGTATCGTTATACCCTTGTATCGTTATATCACATTGAATTTTTTGTGTACATGTATGCCAACATAATCATGTATATTAGAGCAAATGTCTTCACTATAACGTAGTGATGTTAGTCGTGAACTATAGATGTGCAGAAGTGTATGTGCCCTGTTACTAGAATGGTATGAAGCCTTTGTGTTCTGTGCATGCTGTAAATAAACTTTTTCTAAACCAGGCATTATGTTTAGGGACGGCTTTATGCTCTCCCATAGTAGAATACCTCGTACTTTGAATCGTTCAAAGCTACTTCTAAACACACTTAGGTACCTTTGCGCCAGGGACGGCTTTGAGCTCTCCTATAGTATAGTACCGAGTACTCAAATCGTTAACCTCTTCTTTAAACACGGTCTTTAATCGTGATTTTGGACGGCTCATTGTTCTCTCGTAGTACAATACGAATTACTTTTAAACGGTAAACACTTTTTCAACACATATTCCTTGGGTGTACCATCCTCTGTGTAGTGCACGTCTTATTCCAAAGATAGTTTGCTTAGATGTAACGTAACCCAATGTAACTAGGTTTTCAATATGGTGAGGAAGTTTACAAAATCCAGTGTCGAAAAAACTCAAAGTTTCCAACAACCTTATCCAACAGAGCTTACATCACTTCAAACTCAATCTAGCAAAAGAAATTTGAGAAAACAAGTTTAATCTTCTTGATTTACCGAATCGTTTTTCAAAAAAAAACAATATTTTCATATGAAGGGGGGGGGAGGCTAGGCCCTTCTTTCGCACCGTTGAAATTCGTTTAGTCGGCCTTAATCACGGGCAATACTTGGCAACTTTTTTCTGCGTTTGCCACGGAAAGACTTTCTTGCGAAAAATGAATCCTTAACCCCTCCCCCATCTTTAAAAAAAAAAAGCTGTGGCTATGAGCCTGGATTGATGGTAGGGTCTAACCACCATATTCACAAACGATCCTCGACCTTCACTTGACAGAGTTGAGCACTGCGCCGCTGCTCCGCTGGAATTGACGCTGTGGTGCTCGAGAATAGCACCACATTATCGTTGATATGCAGTGACTTGCCGTGCCTAGAGAGGACGCTTTCATCGGCTTTCTCAAGTGAAGGTGAAGCGTTGAGTGAAGGGACGTTCTAGAATACGGAGGTAAGGATGAAAGAACTTTTAGGCCCAGTAGATAACGCTAATGACTCAGCCCGAAGCTGGCCGCTGCCACGTTGGGATCGAAAGACACGGATTTTTGGCTGCTTGGCGGGCCCTTTGGATGGCCCACAATTGTCCCTCTAATGCGGGGCTGCGCACAGCTGCACCCCTCCGTTCATCAGTGTTTTCCTTGTCACTGCGTAACTCGAAGCAACGCCAAAGCATACAAGTGGGATCTATCTATGGTGTCTTGACATTTATAGGATGTTGTGGGAGTAGAAAACTCCTAATATATATTGCTAATCAGCAGCAGGTTCGAATAGCTTCGGGTTGGTAAGAGCCTTAGCGTCATGGCCTCAGCTATATTTACTTGCCATTGTGGAGGTGAAAGACATGGTGTCCTAGATGAATGTCTTTTTAATTTCAACGTGATAGCAAGAAATATCTCTTTTCGCAGGAATTCCGGTGTCACTGTCAGTATTACTTGTCGTGAGCTAAAGAATTGGCATGGCCGGCCAGCGAAAATTAGAAATATATGCAAGAAATTCTCCTTTAGGACGACAAATACTCCTTTAGGGTGAGTGTGAAATCAAGACGTGGCAAACAGGGGGTGTTATATCACGCAGGTACCCTACTGCTTGAAGTAACATAGAAAAAAAAACTGGTGCTCTAAGAACGCTAGGTAGTAAGTGGGGTGTCTCCAACGCACCTAGGATTGCTTGGCAGAATCTCACGATTATACCAGTCTTCAGAACAGCATGTTCACCACGGTGAAGCAGTGGTTATGATGCTCGGCCGCTGAACCTAGGGTCGGGGGTCAGATACCGGCCACGACGACCCCGTTTCATGGTGGAAAAATGATTGAAGTCCGTCTACTTTGCGATGCCAGAGCAAGTTAAAGAACATCATATTGTCAACATTTTCGGAAACCTTTGTTATGACGTCTCTCACAGAGTTGTCGTGGCTTTTGGAAGTAAAACCACATGTATTATTAATATTGCAGTCAAAATACATGAATTACGCAAGGAGTGGGTGGTTTAGGGCTGCCCACAATGACCAAAGGTGCAGTTGCGCTGGTGCACACGTGACTCCTGACGGGAGCGTATTGGGCACTTCGCCAATTTGCGAAAGGAAGAGCTATGGCACTGGGGGTACCTCAAAGCTGTACCTCTTGTAGAAATTCTTAGATAGCTTGAAACACTCAGCGGTACAGGCACAGACGTGCCATTGTTTGCAGCACGGTTGAAGGCGGTGCGAACGGGACCCAATTACGCAATCGCGTTGTATATGCTCTGGAACGCGTGAAGCTGGAGCTTTCTCGAGGCGGCAAATTCTTAGAGGGTGTGCATAACTCCCTTGAACTAAAACATGAACTCGCCCTATAGTCACGCTGCTGCTCGTACTTTAACAAGGCTGCACGCCGTGACTGTGCACAAAACAACCGGATCAACACACCGTAGCGTTTTAACGTACCTAATTTGAGCTCTTGCCGGCGGCGTTTTATTGTCCCTGTGTAGTGCTCGCCTATTTCATCGTTTATGAGAACGACTTGACTGATCTTTCTCTCAGCATTCTTTTTTGTGATCCTGCTCGCACAACTGCTGCTGTCGTTCTTCTTTTCGTCGCGCGACGTTTGCCGTCACAGCATGATGTGACCACCTACCTTCCTGCATCTCCCCGACAGGAGAGGTTCCATGTATGTGCCGCCCTATAGCGAACCTCTGATAAGCGCGGGTTCGGAGCCAATGCAAGGCACCGGAAGCTTTCGAGTGTCACTTCGCTACCGTGTGATATTTGTAACGCCCAAGGAACGCTTTTTTTATTTTGCGAATTTCTCGGTTTAACGAAGAAACTCAAAGCGCACCGTATGCATTCGCCAAAGACAACGCGATTGCGTGAGCCATCTCCTTCATGTTTTTCTTCTCCCCAGTCAGTGTTTTTCTTCTCCCCCCTTCCCACCCCAACACCTATATACGAAGGCCTTCTTCAGCTATCGTGGTTCTTGATTGCATTCAATATCGCAGGCATTAATTCTGCTCATCAACCGCTTTTGCCCCATCTCCATGATCGGCCTATGCATATCTTTGGCTGAGCGTAGATAGATAGATAGATAGATAGATAGATAGATAGATAGATAGATAGATAGATAGATAGATAGATAGATAGATAGATAGATAGATAGATAGATAGATAGATAGATAGATAGATAGATAGATAGATAGATAGATAGATAGATAGATAGTCACCATCTTGTGAGGTCCTCGTAGGTCCACGTAGTATTCAAGCAAGGCTTGTTTTCAGTGACATGTCAGCTGATGTTCCAAAGTCCCTCCTTCCCTACAGCTATAGTGCCCACAATAAAAATAATACATAAAACAACAAATCACTGATTAGTATGCTACTGCCTAACTCGAATTCTAAGCGCCGCTGTATTGGTGTGTTGATTTTGCGATAACGGGTGTTCCTGCGCGTGGACCACGACCTGGAGTTAACAGCGTATTCGAATGGGATAAGTCTATTCGAATAGAATAAAGACCAAAAGGGTAACTAACCATTTTGAAACAAAGTCCTGAATGAAGATAGCGTCTCCCACTATTTTGTAGTGCTTTTCTCTTTTACGAAATGCGTGAGCGCGTTAAATTAGTTCTCGCCGAGCGTCGTGGTTAGGCCATGTGGCAACTCCACCCACTTTTCGCAGGAACTTCAAGTTTTATTTTTAAAGTCAGCCAGCAACAGACACGACTGAACACAACAACGTCTGTTGCCATGGTTTCACCGCGTTGCCGGGCGAAACCTCGACTTCTTCTCGCGATTGTTTAACCAATAACCGCGTGTGTACTTTCTTTCGCTTCGTCTGCTTGTACGAATGGCAATAAAAGAAAGACGAAAAACGACACTTGCTTCACGCCATGGGTCAGACTCGTACGTTGCTTGCAAATGTCAATGCACCGTGGACGCGAGTCATACGGTGTGGCAGCCATTTTGTTTTTGTATTTTTTCTTTCCTGGCACTTACAGTCACGCTACTTCGCGTGCTATCGGCATGGTGCCGTAGACTGGGTTTGTCGTCGGCAAACAAAGATTGCCCTCGGCGGGTAAGCGCACTCTGTGACAGCGAAAAACGTTGCTCGGTCGCGTGTATTTGTGCGGTGGTAAAGTGCAAAATTTGGGAGGTCGATTTGGGGTGTTGGCAACGCGAAACAGATATGTTTATGGTCATGCCTTTTCGATTCTTTGTTTTTACGATAATGTTTAGACTGTTTTGAAATGTTCTTAGGCGGCACGATATGGACTTGTAACTTCACCGTTTCTTATGCTTCAAAAATAAGCGAACAATGGGGGGGGGGGGGGTATATGCACAGACGCATGTAGCGGGTGTTTTATTGGTGCATTAGATATTTCATGGCTGTAGGAATTCACGTTGATATACATAACAAACAGGAAAACATTTGCCTAACATCTCAAGGTGACAACGCTCGTGTGTAGAGACTCGCAGGCAAATTACCTTTAGGTGTGCCTCGTTTCTGGGGTGCGTACCGTGGACCTGAACATTCTGCCGCTTTATGTTCTGACGGCGTAGCGCGTTTTTTTACAGAGCCAGATACCATAAAAAAGTGTTTGGAGAAAGAGTGTCGTGCAAGAACGGTTGCTTGTATATTTTGCCTGTGCGCAAAAAAAAACAGAAGCACTAATAAACGGGGTGATAACCTATAAATGAGAGTGAAGTGTCTATACAAACACGTTGTTTTGCCTTGTACAAATTTATTATTACTGCCTACAAATCAATTACCTTTTGTTGTAGTTTTTATCTGAGGGTCCCGTTTTCAGTATTCATACTCTGGGACCCTCGTCTGTATACAACTGTTATGTGCTTGATGCTTATGTAACTAATAAAAGCACGTTGCCAGTAAAATAACAAAAAAGCTTTTTCGCAAAAAAATGAAACAATAATAATAATAATAATAATAATATCTCTAAAGCATTTGACACCATAAAACATTCTATATTGCTTGAAAAAATATATTTGCTTGGCTTTAGGGGTACGTTCTCCGACTTTCTTAAGAATTATCTTTCTGATCGTTCCCAGGTAGTGCGGTTACACAATCAGTCACCTTTCAGTAATAGGCTTCCCTTGAAAGCTGGTGTACCACAGGGATCGATTTTATCCCCTCTTTTATTCAATTTATTCATAAATGATTTTACTGCTGCTGTTCCAAAATGTCTTTTATTTAGTGTGCAGACGACACTGTTCGGTTAACGAAACATCTAAATTACAATAAAGCGTTGTCACTACTACAAGGCAGTGTTTATGAGGCTGCGTCATAGTTTACGGATAATTGCCTGGTGATTATTTAAAAAAAACGAAATTAATTTGCTTTAAATATTCATTGAAAGCAATGTTTACGGATGCACCCCTACTTCTTCGTGCCCGTCATTGCGCCTCCTGTAAGTGTACTCCCATTGAATATCTTAATTTTATGAAATATCTTGGTGTGTTTTTCGATATCGACCTGTCCGGGAATGATCATTTGGCTTACATTTGTGACAGACTACGAAAAATCGCGTGGTTACTCTTCGATAATAGATCAATTGCACCCACCAATAATAAAGTGACCATCATGCTTGCTCTTGCGTATAGTATCCTACGATATGGCATCACTTTATATGCTTTCTGTTCTTCGCGATGACAGCGTCGGGTTGACAGTATTTTAAAAAGTATGTTGAAGTCCATTGCGTACAATTGTTCACCAGCAGACAATGTAAATTTATTTTCTCTACTTCGCCTGCCGTCTTTCAAAGCGTCCTTTGACCAAACTGTTGCATTACGGCATTTCTGGGGCTCTCAGTTCAAAAACGAAGGCTTTGCCCCTCGTATATTTAGAAAAACTTCCCGCTTTTTTGTACCATTCGTAAAAACACGATATGGCAAAGCTACTAGAAAGGTCTATGTCCCTACTGTTTTTAATGACATCCCCGACAGTGTTTTTTCGGCAACGACTAAACACAGTCTACGAAAGAGCCTAAGGTCGCTTTAATGCTGCATCAGTTATCGTATATAGGTAAAATCTGTTTAAAATTTTTCAATACTTACCTTCACATTTCTGCTGTTTAGATAGTATTGCTTCCAATAATTAGATTCTTGATTGTTATTGTGTTTAAATGTAGCGTAAATGAGTTACATGTATTCTTTCTCTGATTTTTAACATGAAAAGCTTTTCAATATGTATGTCATCTCTCGTTTTCTGATGTGCCGGGCCAAGTCCTCTAAGCCACCGTCTGGCTTCGACAGGCCTGTTACTTGTTTTGTACAACTCAATATAACAATAAAGATTATTATTATTATTATTATTATTATTATTATTATTATTATTATTATTATTATTATTATTATTATTATTATTATTATTATTATTATTATTATTATTAGAAAAACAGACACTCGGGTACAAAAAATTTTATGGTGATACTGCAACGTAAAAATGATTACGAATATCATATTAAGCTCCACATCTTATTGCGCCGACTCTGCGTCAACGGCAGTGCACATTCGCTAAAAATAAGTCATGTTAACTGCATGAAGAGACCTACTTGAAATCGGACTTACCAAATAACAACAGTTAACATATCCTGATACTGAAGTAATCTGCCAGCGGCGCCCGAAGAATTGTTTGGTCTGTTTCGTTACAGACAAGGAACAAAGTATGCATGCTACTCTCAAACAAAAAATGAAAATGTAAAACCCGATAAAGCAAAAGGCAAGTGCAAGCGAGTATTCGCTTACATTTATTTAATTCATGTTGTGCATCAGTCTGCTTAATTTAACGTTCATAATTCAAAACAATTTTAATATGAGTATGAGCATATGCTAGATATAGACCCGAAGAAAGCAAAGTTTTGTTTTTCCAATATATATACCAAGAGCCGCTGGAAAAAAAGACTGTTGCTTAATTCAAACAAGCCTATTGCTGTTCAGCCAGATTCCGCGAGATAAAAAAAGAATAGCGGAGTTGAAAATGAGTTCACTGGAGATAAAAAAAGAACGTCAATTTTTTAGCAAACACAAGTCCCCTATTTGCACTTCCTTAATGAAGGTGGCCCCAGAACGCTCGAAGAGCACACGGTGGTTCTCAATGACTGAATCGAATACGGTGCAGCGAATCTAAGAAACTCCTTCAGCAAACGATACAGTAATACGTTCCCAGGAAAGTAAAGTAATTATAGAAGGCTCAACGTGCTACATTGAAGCGTTTCTATGCAATCTTTCATCTTGATTACCTGCGTTTTCAAATTGCGTTCCGTTCCATAACGATAAGCCCGACGATATGCGTAATCAAGGAGATGGCATGATTTGCGTCAGTGTTGTTCAAGTCAGTATACATGTCTGCTAGTTTACTAGCGTGGAGCTGTAGCAGCTAGTTCAATGATGATAAGAACAACGACAACAACAACGACAACGACCACGACAACGACAACGACAATGTTAATAGTAATGTTAACGATAACGATAACGATAATGATAATGATAATAATAATAATAATAAAATACAATTAGAGCAGCCACACATGGATTGTGTGAAGACTGAGGAAAGGGCACAGCTGCTGGTGCTTCCCTATTCTTCTTCCTTCTACTTACTCTCACATACCATTTTTGATTTCAGCGTTTTAGTTGTGTGTCTGCTGCTGTGTGTCACCTGTGCACGAAAAATCGTCATGTGCCTGACTGATGTCCAAGAAAGGTGCACAGCGCACAATCTTCATAATTGGCATCCTTGAATCGAAGAAAATGAGAAATTAAAAAAAAGAACGCCTTCTTGCAGTGGAGAAAATACAATCGACCGACTTTTCAGTTAGTCAAGTAAGAGCAATATTTTGTGTACCACGAAATTAATACCTTTACTGGGAATATTCGTGTGAAAATTGTTTGTTGTAGTTTATGCATTCCTTTTTTTTTGAGGCTCTAAAATGCGGAAAAAAACATCAAGGAGTGAATGATGATGAGTGGGGTGAAACGTCCATCAGCCCGTCTGCACTTCCGTCCATCCGTCCGTCCATGCGTCAATCCTACCGTTCGTCCGTGCGTCCAGCCGTCCGTCCGTTCATCCGGCTTTGCATCCGTCCGGCACATACCCGTCTCTCCCTTGTGGCGTATACCCGCTCTCTCGGGTATGCGCTGACGGTGGTTACGCACAACGACAACGGCTGACGCACACGCCACCCCATAGGGAGCTTCGCATCTAAAATTAGACCACGATTGATCGTGAAGACGAACGGTATTTCCTTGGTTCAGGCATTCGTCTGATGTTCCTTATTGGTTTACAGTCCTTCCTGAATCGACATTGTCGGACCACGAACGTGCGCAGAACAGACGACGAGAATTCTTTTCTGGTCATGTTGCGAAAATGAGCCGTTAAGGTTGGCGTGTCAGTTCCTCTTACCATCCCTTCCGGCTTCTTGTCAACGGGCACCGTTAAACGCGAAAACGAAAGTATGCCCGAACTAGGCAATATCGTGTTATCTCAACTTTCTTATTTTGATTTTTGGGAAGAAGCTCCTCAAGGTCGAGGCTTGTCATTTAATGACGTTAGCATGCATTGTAGCCGTGATGATGATGATGATAATGATGATAATCACGGAAAAAGACTGGCTTCCGCAGTATATCAAGTCTATATAAGCTATACGATGCATTTCGCATGACTGGGAACAACCAACAACCACTATGGGAACGTGCACAGGCCTCGTCTGTGCCCACTTCGGGCTAGATAAGATACTACAAAGTAGTAATAATGAAAGCGAAACGAAATTCACGTCTCAATACAACATGCCAGTTACCATCTAGAAACGTTGTATATAGCTGTACACAGCTTTTTCACTCCTTTACACGCGACAGTGGCCAACGTCAAGGGAACTTTAAGGTGACACCTAACGATCCCACTGATTCGCCCACTCATCGTCATTCCCTACTTCGTAGATATGCCATAGTTTTCTTTCAATGCTTTTGTTACGTTAAGGCTAAGAACTCCGCTGAATTCCTGTACCAACAAATGAGGAATTATATAATTACAAAAGATATTTGAGCCCAACGACTTTATTTACTTCATTAACGGGGTGTAACATGCAGTTATGAACGCAAGTAGGCGTGATGCGTTTTGGCTTTTCTGTCTAATTTCTGCTGATGACAATGGCAATGTGGACTGCGCCGCCCCTTTTTGAACGTTTTTTAGCTCTTTTGCACCGCATGATTGCGATGCTTCGAGCTTGCTGTGTTTCAGTGATCATCAGCTCAAACGGGGTTTCGGGCAAGCATGACCGAATGAGCGAGAGTTTGGCGGCATTAAAAAGTAGATATGCTGGCTGAGAGTGAAAGACCCGTATGAATCATCTGGTTTTCGAATTAACGAGGGTTGAATTAACGAGTTAACGTAGGTTTCAGTTCATTGCGACCCTCAGACATGATCTGTGATTCAGCTCTAACGAGGCTGTTAACACGAAAGCACAAAATGTATTTCATTAACAGCCCTTGAATAACTGCATGCATAAAACAGTCTGCAGTGATTGCCATTGTGGTACTAGACGTAAAGATGTTGGTGAAAAATGCTGTCTTCTTCATAAATCACGAGCTTCGATGAACGCGCTTAAATTTGCGTATTAGGTTCAGCCACCACGGGCCTTTAACTTTTTTGTTGCTTTCTTTTCCCTCTCACGTCCTTCCTCGCTGCACACATGCCACCTTTCGTGAGCCAGGCCCGATGCCCATCAGCAACTTCCCGTTCCGCCATGGACTACGGCGCCTGCATCATCCAAGGCTGGACCAGTCTATCGACGCCATCATCTACGTCACGGTAAGGCCAAGGTTTGACCATTTTTCAGTGAAGGAAGCCACAACTTTAAAATTCCTTCACTGGCATGCAGATGGTTCCATCCATGCTATGAGCAATCTATCCTGCTGCGTCTTGGTTACTCACCCAAAGAACTGAATACAAACAAAAACAACCGCATAAGCAGGCTGTGTACCAAAATGAACTGAGTTGTTAATCAATTCGCTCATCACCAACGCCAACTACATTCAGCAGTTGACATGTTAGGCAATCTCATTTATCTAACTGTCGCACGTTTAAGTTTTTTTATGTTTGTGTCACAATGCGACAACATAAGGCCTTGCCTCAGTACAATATATCTGCTCAGCTGCAAATACAGATTGAGCGTCAAGAACACCTGCAACGATAGCAGTTATGGCGAAAGTGGTAAATTGTTATTGATCCATCGATCAGAAAATTGCACCATCTCTCTTTAAAGAGAACCATGTGTAGATGCGAAGCAGCGGGTGCTAACGCTTGAACTGGTGGCGATGCTGACACCGGCACTCATCGTGGCGTTGCACAGGAGAGAAACTTTGGGCGGCGCAAAGCGCGCAGTGGTGGACCGGTGTTTCCTACCAGAACAGGCCGATCACTGCTAATGGAAGTGAGTAAAGTGCCGCTCCTATCGCTCCAAACTACTCCAAAAGAAAATGCTGCTTCATGCTGCTCCAAAGTGCGATATTTGCTAGTAACTGATCCAAACCTGCTCCGAAAAGATGTCAAACTGAAAAGAATGAAGTTGAACCATGGGACCATCCCGTGAGCCTAATAGAAACCAAAAGTAAGCTGTGTACACTGTCATCTTAGTATGCTACTCGCTGGCGTAAATCCAGAAAAATATCAAGGGGTGAAACATATCAGGACATGGTCTCCAGTTCGTATTTTTAATATGGGTTGTTTTTTTTAATTATATAGGAATGAAATCTTGCCTTCAAATGAAATTTTAAAAAGTGAGCATGGTGTCCGAGCTCGAGCAGTAGCATCGTTCTAATCAGTCTCTTTTTCTCACATTTCTACGATTTTCATAGTTCACACATCTGAGAGGCATTTACCACATGTACGCAGTAAGAGATAAAAACCCTTTAAAAAGTTTATAGCACTACACTTAACTGTTAAGTCAATTATATAACGTCCTAAAGCTAAAACTTAAGTAGGACACTTCCAAGAGATGTCTTCCACAGCCTGAACATCAAAAAAAGTCTAAACTTTCTTGACTCCACCGCCCATGATTTACGCCAACGATACTGCTTGTATACAAGTTGCATACTAGCGTACGGCATGTTTATAATAAATATAAATATTTATTAGACGCTTAAGTACTGTTTTATTAGACTTCGAGAGTCGTTAGGAACATGCGTCTGCTCCGAAAACACCAATGGCAACCCTAAACTAGCCTTTTTTTTCTGCTCCGGAAACACTTAAAGCTGCTCCAAAGCACCAGTTTTCCTGCTCCAAAATCTTCTCCAGGAAGCAAAATGTAGCTTCCATCACTGTGGGCATTGAGAGACAGAAGACTCCGACTGAACACAGAGATTCGTAGTCCGCTTTTAGTTAATGCGCACGATGCGAACTTTTATTGTTCGACAACGCACATGAGAAATCTTCCTGCGGCTCTACCTTGTAGGTTAAGATCCAGTGCTTATATATACTGGGTGCCCAGTGAACAGTTGTGCAGTGCGAGCAATCGTTTTTTTTTTATGAATCAGGAAACTTGCTATGAGACGCACCCTACATGAGCGTTGCGAGGCGAAAGAGGGGGGAGTGTGGTGGTGGTGGTGGTAGTGGTTAGAAGACGAGAAAACGCACCTAATTTCTGCAACCCGGTCGGGAGCACGGCGCGCTGCCTGCGGGGAAGGGAAAAGGGAGAAAAGTGGAAAGAAGAGAAAAGATTAAGTGAGCAGTGGCACGGACGTCATCAACACGAGCAGCAGTCCAGAAGCAAGGGTAGGGGTGGCAAGGGGCACGTCCTCAGCGGTAGGCCACGATTCCCGTCTCGTCCAGGAACTCCACCAGGCTCAGGAGCGCTGGTAGATGGGGACGAGATGGAAAGGAGTGTAGGAGAAAATATGGGAAGTGACGCGCATGCGGAATGGAGGTGCTAACGCCGCTGGGAGGGGTCCCTAGAGGAGAGAGGGCGGGCAGCGAGCGAAACTAGGTGGTGAAGAAAAGCAGAGAGAGCAATGCGCAGCTATTAGAAAGATGAAAGGAGGGGAGCTGCACACGCGCAATACTACTGCGGACGCTGATGGAAAGGTGGGACATGAATATAAAAAAGTCACAGTTTCGCCGCAAGGGCAAAGCAATGAATGTGATAGCAACAACTCGGATTGTAACGCTGAGAAAGGTAAACAGATCGAATCGTGCAGCAAGCACACTGGTCACAAATGACGCATGAAAACAACACACACAGCACGAGAACCCACTAACAGCGTTTACAGTTCGACACTTGACGCAATGTCCAAACAAAAACGACGCACGAAGCGCAATCAAAGGTACAGATGCTTTGACATTTTTGCTAGATTATTTTTAGAGGCGAAGCTCCTTAACGCGTGGGTATGTCCATCCCTTGTGTGTATGTTGTAGTACGTAGCCACCAGTGGTGCATACCCGCTCTAGAGCGGGTATGTGCCACAAGGGATGCGAGATGGGAGATGGCAGTCCTTGTAGTGTTCATTAGATGGATGCACGGAGGAACGGTCAGACAGACTAGCAGATGGATGAACGGGTGAATAGACGCGTGGACGTACGGACAGATGGACGCATGAGCAGACAGACAGACAGATGGATGGACAGACTGATGGACGGACGCATGGACAGACGGACGGGCGCAAGAATGGACGCAAGGACGGTCGCACAGACGGACGTAAGCAAGAACGAATGGATGGACGGAAGCACGGACGGGCTGACAAACGACTTGTAGTTGACGATGCTGACACGACCAATAATTGGCTTGTCCAACATGTGGCTTCTAGACATGCACTCAGATGTATATCGTTATGACTATATGAAACCAGCCACGATCCGAGGCACGTGCATTGACGTAGTATTTGCAAATTTTCCACTGCAACCTATAGAGGAACCGCTCATCCTTCATTTCACGGATCATAGAGCCGTCATAAAGAAAGGACATCGCGAGCCATTCATCGTCTCTACGAACAAATAAAAGTTGATTTGTATATAAACACAGAGTGTTTCTCATGTTTTTACACGATGATCGCCTAGGCGAACAAAATACAGAATTCTCACAATTTACCGATGAATCCCACCGGAGCTTTGTCCACTCGTCATCATTCGCCCCGTGGATATGCCGTGATTTTTTTCACTTTCTTGCGTTTTCATGTGTATATAGATACACATACATATACGGGAAATGATGGTCAACGCCGATGCCGGCGGCAAAAACTGACCGAGAATGTCCATATAAATGTTATCACAATAAAAGCTAACCTTGCACTTAAAGTTTACATCGTTTGTTCCTTGTCGATCGCCGTGATCACTCCGAGGTCTAACGCTCTGCGTTTGGCGCAGGCCTGCCCTTGTTCGGTACTCGAGTGGTCGATTTTGGAACGTTCAGTTTTCACCCTTGAACAAAGCATCATTTATGCCTTACTTTTGTATCGGGCCTCTCTAAGGGGTTGAATGTTGCATCGCAACTGGTACTACTCGTGTGTTTAGAAGAAGTTGTTAACAATATAGAGTAGTTGTTACTCTACAATGGGCGAGCGCAAAACTGTCGCTTTGGTAAGCTTACGCTGTGATATAGCTTTTTGTAGAAAACTCACAATATATTCACGGAGTGCATCATGATAAGTGGGGCGAAGCATTCGTCAGTCCATCGGCGCTTCCGTCCGTTCATTTGCTCTTCCTTCCATTCGTCTGCGCGTTCGTCTGTGCAACTATTCGTACGTGCGTCCATCTGTCCATCTATCCGTCCGTCCGTGCATTCGTACGTGCGTCCATCTGTCCATCTATCCGTCCGTCCGTGCATTCGTCCGTGCATCCGTACATCTGTCTATCTGTCCGTCCGTGCGTCTGTCCATGAACACTCTAAATACTGCCATCTCACATCTTTGTATAATATATTTATCACATGGAAGTACTGCCATCCAGCGAACATTCCAAGGACTAAACGTGGCACTGCCGGACTAGAGCAGCGGCCTACGTTTCCTGTCTAGTTTCCACCTTTCGCCACTGCTAATTCATGGCTCTGCTGCCCAACTCTTAAACCTTGCTAAAATTAAGGAAGTTACGCCCTGCGAGTTCTGTGTGGCAACGTTTTCCGGTCAGATAGCGCTTAAGGTGCGTCCTTCAGTTATTAGTTTTTTTCAAAGACGATAGTCTCTCTTGGGGACCTTCAATGAAAGAAATTTGGTTTGTCTGTGTGTCTGTCTGTCTGTAGAGTTGTCTCTATGTCTGCCCTTAACGATACCTCAAACGGCACCAAACGGCTGACCCCATCCGCAGCGCCCACCAATATTGCTCAAGGTTCAGCATTCATAGTTGTGCGATTGTCCATTGAAAAGCGTTTATTGCGCATACATGAGGCGCCATAACAGCACGTTGATGTTTTTTATGTGTGCCTTTATACTAGAAGAGGCACACTCAAGTAACTCTAAGGAGTGAAGCGTTTATCGCGCTCCGCTGACAGTGCAACGCGATGCTCAAAAAGGTAAGCGTTTCCAACGCTTCGCCAAGACGACACGCTAGTGTCACCTGCCCGTCGCTTTGCGTTCTACACTTTATCACCTCCGAGAGAGGCGCGCATCTCTCTTCGCGGGCACGCACACGCCTTCGTTGTTGAAGATAACTGCCAGATGGCGCTCGTGTCTAACGGGCCTGGATGGGCTCGTTCGCCTCCGCTACACGCTCGAGGCACTCTAACAAAGTGCCCCCAGAATACCATTCACCGATTTTCTTGCGCAGAATGACAAATAAACGTTTTGTTCACTCTCTCTATAAAGAATACTATTGTCTTTCGACGACATTTTCAGTGTAGCATGCAGATTCAGGGCCATTTTCTTTAGTACGCATCAAACCCAAGGCAAATTTTATTGATGATTAAGTCAGCGATGCTCGTTTCTGTAAATAATTTCATGAGAAACACCTTTTTTTATTCATGATTGACATGCGCTGGTTTCCTCATAAGTTCAAAAGAGTGCGCGCATGCCACACCTCTAGTCCGGCCGTGGAGGCGGCTACGTATTACTACGACGGCAACTACTACTACTACTACTACTACTACTACTACTACTACTACTACTACTACTACTACTACTACTACTACATACATGGCGGACGGCCGACCCACAGCTTAAGGAGCTTAATCCCTAAAAAGTGGTTAACAATGTAGATGTGCTTAGAAAAAGGGGTCATCTATTTATAGCACTGACCACCATTAAAAAGGCTGGACGACGCATCGCCGCTCTTCCATGCAGGCGGTTGTGAAGCCGCCGAAAGGTCCCTTTGATGTCCAGGAAGCGGGCGTCTTCTGGGCGTTCTGGGCGCATAATTCAAATATCTGCTGGTCGTTGCTGTTTTAATTGTATTTTCAGTGCATTTTATAATATTCTATTCCCGTGGTCACTCACCGCTACACTAAAAATGACAGATGCCTAAGCGAAGCCGTCTGAACACGGTAGGATGCTGTAGTCTGCAACTAATGCGTACAACAGACCCTATGATTAGGTGTAACTTAGAACGGCGACTTACGCAACATGAAAAATGACAGACGCCGTAGTGACGCCGTCCGAATACGGCGGAGTGCTGTAATCTACAACCTTACAATTATTACTCACCAGCCAGGTGCCATCAGCCATACCATGCTGAATGCGCCGGTTCTCGTCCGTCACCTATCAGGTAACAGACGCTTGGCGGTTGCTCGGCAACGGTGCAGCCCTAATTCTTTTCACATAAAAAAGAGCAATTACAATAGTAGCCAGTAATGCAAATTTTGTGTTTTATAAGGGATGGGTAAAGAAAACAGTGCTTAGATGGCATCGTTTTAAAGATGACTTTTTGGAACCGAGCGGTCGATATGTGTCTCTGCAAAATGGCCACTGCAAAGTTTGATTTAAGGAGAACGTCCAGTTGTCTCTCGTTGAATGACCCACTCCTCGTTTATTTGAGGCCTTGAGCATGGGAAACTGCATCTAAACTAAACAAACACCTTCAATATGCCTCGTTAAAAAAAGGCGATCAACTTCCACAATTTCCTCGCAGAATACGTAAAAATTAATAAAATTTCGAGGTACTTATGTGTGAAATGTCTTCAAGACGACATTTTTTGTCGATTCTTGCAGTTGACTGCGCTACAGGCCTGCATTGCAATAGAACCAAGAGAAAAGCCCTCGCGCCGGCATTAGATGACTGTTCGTGGCGGTGACTTCCGGGACACCAGTGGCGGCTTCCGGTGGCTTTAACTGCGCTCTCGCTGCGCCATCCAGTTCCTCCTAGTAGAGATCAGGAATTTCTTGTTCTAGATAATCTATAATGGGAGAGTAGAAACCCGTCCCATGGGCCGCACACTTCATGATACCTGTTTAGAAAAAATTGTTAATGATTTAGAGTACTTGATACTTGAATATGCGAGAGCACAGAGCCGTCCCGTGGTTGCAATAGTGTGGTTAGCAATTTACAGTGGTTAACAATTTACAGTACTCGGTACTGTACTATGGAAGAGCTTAAAGCCGTCCCTTGAGCAGGCATTAAAGACAATGACACCATATGGGAGGGGGGGTAAGAAAAAATGGCAGCATATCCACGGAGTGAGTGATGGATAGTGGGGCGAAGCATACGTCCGTCCATTCGGGTTTGCTTCCGTCCATCCATGCGTGCATCTGTGTGGCCACCCGTGCGTCCATACGCCCGTACGCGCGTGCGTCTGTTCGTGTGTCGCACTTTATTCTGTGCGCCCGTCCCTTCTTTCATCCATGCATCCGCTCCTGCGTCCGTCCATGCGTCCATCCGTCCGTGCAGCCATCCATGCATCCGTCCATGCATCTGTCTGTGTGTCCATTCGTCCACCTATTCAACACTTCAAGTACCACCATCTCGCATCTTTTCATCATATGTTCCCCAATATAGAAGCACCACAATCGAGCGGACATTCCAAATACTAAACGAGAGGTGGCACACGCACAGTTTCTTACGGCTTGCGCTTCGTGTCTACTTCCCACAATTAACCACCTCGAATTCATGGTATATACTAGTTCACTGTATTCATGCCACTGCGGCCCAACGCTCGCTAAACCTTTCAAAAACCTAGGAGGTTATGCCCAGCGAGTATAACGTATCAACCCTTTCTTGTCTTCTGTGCGTTGTTGAACAATAAAAAAATTCGCAGCGTGCGTGTTAACTAAAAGCCGAATTCTCCTGTCTCTCATTCCCTTTTTGCAGCCATTGGCATGTACATTGAGCAGTATCTTTCATTGTTTAACAACGCACAGAAGAAATCTTTCACCGACACCACCTTGGAGGTAAAAATGTTATACTTGTTACACACTACTACAACGGCTACGAGGAACAAACGGGTGCTGCTATAAAGAGCTTCACACCTAAAATGTTCAACGATTTCGAGCACTTCGTACTCAACTATGGAAGAGCGCTAAGCCGTCCCACTAAAATCCTTCCATCGACAAATCGTTGCTCCAACCGTCGTCAAAGTCCACGATTAACCTCGAATTCATTGTCCACGATACGAATTTGTTAACATCACACCCAACTTAATTCATCCTGAAAAGCCTCCGTGTTCGAACTGGTTATACAGCGCATTTCAACAGCCTATCAAAATACTGTGACATGAGACTAACGAAATAAAATTTACGAGGAAATCGGCAGTGAACTTCAAATGAATGTTTTAGGCAAAAAATCAATAGCCAAGAAAATTCTTTGCAATGATGCAGTTTAGTAGCCTGTTACTACTTATTTTTCAATCAAGGGGTATGTGCCACCAAAAGAAGCACTGATAACGATAATGATGCCCGAATAAATGAGCTAACGTCTCTTCCACGATTAGCCCTGGAAGCGCCTCGATGGCATTTTGTGTTCACTCTTTGGATTTTCCCGAGGAGGCTTTCAAAATTGCTGGAGTGGGGAGCCCCCGCAATTCTTTGCCCGCAATAGTGAATCCAGCGTTTTCCCTCCAACTATTTCAAAAACATGCCATTTTATGGTGGTGCCCATATAAGCATTAGGTGGCTTTGATTTGTTAGTCTAAAGGTTACATTAATCATAAATTAATAGATAGTTGTTTCTGATGAAATAATCTACAGAGTCAAGTGTAGGTTAATATCCTATTAACTTTGCCTTGAATTATCGGCTTACTAAAGAAAACTAGTAAACCTCCTTGAATTTAGGTAATGGCTTGCTCACGTAATCTAGCTTGGCTGGAGCTGTGGTCTGAGAATCATAGGGTTCCCTCCTCGTCCATGCGGTGTGTCATGGGCAACGTGTGGGTGGCTTCGGACGCCCTCACGACTAAGAGGGAGTGTTTCCGCTGTACCACTTGCAGTTGAAAAGTCTGCGGTGAAGTAGGTGGAGGAAACAAAGAGTCTACTTGTATATTCCTGTGGCACCCAGATAAGAGAGCATGGGTGTCTAGCCTCGCCTACGCTGCCCGTGTAAGAGATGCGCTATAAGGTCAATTTGGACCAAGGTCTCTCGTGTCAGTGGGGAACGAACTCTACCTGGTTCGACTATCGTGCTGCGAATGACGACACAGGTTCAGTCCAAGCTTAACCAGAACGAGTCTTGTTGCGCCGCTCAGTAGAGCAGTTGAACAGATTTGTATGACTGACAGTTGGGCAGGTTGGTATAAGTTCATGATGAAACAAGTGCCAAAAAGTGCAAACACTCAGAAAGAACACAGGACGAGCGCTTTGTATGCTCGGCTGCATTGCACTTTGTATGAGGCCGGAAAATGTTATTAGTGTCACCTATGGGTGCTTGCGAGTCTTACCCTACTTATGCGGCGTCTACAGCCTACATCTGACCTGGGGTTTCCCCCGAGGCCTATGCGCCCTGTCAAATAGTTATTCTCTAAATATGCCGACTAAATAGGGTGAACCCCATGCTGAGGCTGACGTTGGCTCAAAAGAAACGCTAGAAGAAGCACCATAACATTCGTTTGGTCCGGATGGGTTCTGTTGGGTTCGAAAAACTTTCTTAACCCGGCTTTGCATGAGGAGCAAGCCTGGGGGGCGATGCTACCAGAAGCCCGGCTATTGGCTTCTGGTAGCATTGTCACATTGCTTCGTGTCGCTCCTTCACCAGGGCAAATCACGGAGGTCACGGAATGAATGAATGAATGGACCCGTGAAGAATCACCTTTGCGAGTTATCCAAGTTATGAATGAGTAATTATTAGGTTACTGTTTTCGCTAGAAAGTTTGTTTAGGCATTGCTTTACAGATTTCAGATATCTGTGCTGGTGTCGTATGCGAAAAAACCGCCGGCGTCGAGCGCACAGAAATGCGGCCTTCGAGGCTGCGATGGCCGCATATGTATTTGTATATTTTAACGCAATAGCGTTAGAGAGCTCATGTCGCAGAAAGCCCACCGCCGGCGTCAGCCCTGTTGGTTGTGAGCGCAAAATTGTCTGTGCATCTGTGACCGAAAAATGAAGTTAGCGAGATAGTCGCGGGAGGCCGCTACTTGTCCACGCATGCGTGCGCGATCACACTGAGAAAGCCACGCGTTGGAAGACAAAAAAAAAAGGGGGGGGGGGTTCAAGGTCGTGAGGCACGGTAGTCTCTTTGCACTGCCACCCATCCTTGCTTGGCTTCCAGCGCTTTCGTCGAGACGAGAGATGAGATAATACAATTGCAGCATGCTAAAAACCTTTGTAACTACACTCGCACTGGACGGATTCTTAAATTTTTTGGGGCGTTGAATTCATGAGGCAATAAGCAATTTGTGGGGCAATGATGAGTGTGATTCTCTGAATGTATGTCTAACATTCAGCACCTGTTCTACTCTTGTCCCGTCCCGTTCGCGTGGAGCTGAGCTGTCAGCGATGATCCTGGAGTAACCTGCCAGTGATTTGCTTCCCCCTTTTCGCACGTACGCCGTAGAGATTGTGGAGGGCGTAGAAAATGGCTGACGCGAGTACTTCAAACATATCTTGCTACAGTATGGTGCGTTGACGTTGCAGAGTGGGTCTCACGTGAATTATGTGGTCTCTTGGATTGTGTAGTCACGAAGACAATGTACGCATGCATAGCGGTGAGCATCGCAATCGCTCGAGCAACACAGGTGTCAGAAAAAGCGTTTTTTCTTTACCTAGGAAGCTTTAAACAATGCAGCTGGTGTCGTGGGGGCACCTATCGGAGTGGACCTCGACCATGCGTCCTGCGCAGCCTCCACTTCGCTATCATTTAGCTCGGCGTCATGCGGTTGTGCGCTGCACTGAACCCTGATAAGCTACACTGCCATCCAAGCACCGATCGAGTCACACGTCACCAGATGTGCCTATAAAACCAGGCTGCCAAGTTCACAAGATTACAATTTATTGGCTACCCAGATAAACGCAACGTTAGAACGCTCCCCAGTGCTTCGGGTAGTAAAATAAACTGTCGTTATGTTTTTTTCATGCTGAATTTCGTCCTTCGGTCGACATGGCGATCCCACATTAGCACTATCAGCATGGTGACCGGGACGTCCCACACTACCTTAAGTTCTCGTTCGCTAAGCAACTGCTGTGTGTCGCGCTGATGTTCCATGCAGACGTTCTGAGGCACTGACATTTTACTCTGACATAGATGATATTTTCCTTTGGTGTGCCTTTAACGTGAGCAACCGCTCTTTCAGGTGGTGTTTGTGCTGTTCGCCGCCATCATCCTACTGCTGGTTAGCACGAACTGCCGCCGGCTGCAAGCTACAGCGACACCTGAGCCGACGCAGAGTCCCGCCAAGGTGCAGCAGACGATAGTACGCTTCAAGGAGAGCAAGGCGCGTGTCTGCACCGAGATGCTGCCTCGTGACGTCGTCTGAGAGGGAGGGATGCTGGGGAGAATGAAGAGCGCACAAATTGTCGTGGTAGGTGTTTGAACTATTCGTGCCCCCCCCCCCCCCAAGGGGAGCTGGATGGATGCTATGAGCGTCCTCTTCTTAATAGGGCAATTACTTTTGAGTCTGCCAGCTCAAAAACGAAATATAGGACCTTTTTTATTATCATTCGGCCTAACTGCTGTGTACTTTAAATACAAGATTTTTTACAGGAAATAAAGCACAAAATCATTGCACAACTCTTTGCGTTTTACGAAAGATTGATCTTATTTGCTACACTGCATTTTAGTCTTTAATTCCTACCTTTCCGCCAATAGTTCTCCAACCGTCTGGTACTTATTTGTATCGGAAATGTGTTTACCTTTCCACTGGTTTTCCTAAAAACGAGGTTTGATTTAAGCTAGTGCGCAGACGTACGCCTGGGTGGATACCTCTACATTCAAATAAAACAAGCTGTGTAACTTCTTTAGCTAACCCAGAGCATGTACTATCGGCGTCAATTGAAACGCGAACAGTGAGAAGCATTAGGGAAATAGAACAGTGCACGCCGTCAAGTCATCGTTACTTGCACGCCGGCGGCATTCCAGTTTGGCAACACTGTGCATGTATATGATGATGACTGGATTACATGCACAATTTCATTCATTGTTAATTCTTGGCGCTGTTCACGTTTGGTTTGTCGCTGATAGCCAATTTGGCAATATAGTGAGCGCTCTTTTACAGTACAATCTGCAAACATCCACAAGTTGGCTTTCCTGCAAAAACTTTTCACGCACAAAAGCTCTTTTAGCAGACGAGTTTTTTTCATCCTGAGTGCGCTCTCCTCCATATTAGATCAAATTTTCGCGAGCGCTATAGAGGAGGGGAACAGGAGGGAAAGGAAAAGCAGGGATGTTGACCAGTCTGGAGCGACCGGTATATATGCTACCCTACACTGGGAATAGGGATGAGAGAGTTTGAAAGATGGAAAAAGGGAGGAGAGCTCGAACACGCGTTGGGCTCACCAATGCTGATGACACGGGCATGTTGACAAGCACTAACTGACAAAAGTCTGAAAAGACGCGGTTTTAGTCCACTAGAGTTGCACTGAATGATGAATGAGTGCTATAGAGGCATTAAAAAACCGTTTTGAGGCCATACTTCATAGTAGACACTCTTTGGCGTAAGCTAAAAAAACAATAAAAAAACAAATGATAGATAGACAGGGTCGAGCGGTGAATGAAAAACGCGGCTAGTGGGTGGTTGAAACTCTTCGTGTGCAAAACGAGCTTGCTAGGGGATGCGCAGTAAGTAATTTGCAAAATCTCCATTCAGTTAATACTGGCTGAAGCTGGCAAGTATCAACCCCGAGTCGAGAGTCTATAAAAGGTGAGTTGTCAATGAGGGCATGAAGATGAGTACGGGTGTAGATGCAAGCGTGGAGTTATGGGAAACTCCACGCTTGCAGCAGGGAATGCATCTTGAACCAACGTTTCGACGCGCTGACTTATCTCCGTCAGGGCTGCAGCGTCAGGATGACGCATGGAAAGAACATCCTAGGCTTTTGTACGAGGCGGTTTCTTTTCTCAGAGACTTCACTATAAGGGGTGGCATATCTAGCTGCTTAACATCCCGAATGGGCGTCATCACTCTATAGTGACTGAGTAGCAACTGAAATGGAAAAACAAAGGGAATAGCCCTCAATGTAGGATAAACAGAAATATATGTCTTCTTCAGGGTCTTGAAGAATTTATGTTTTTGTGTTGAACGTCGCCTCGAGACTGTGGGTTGTCTTAGACACCTTGTCACTTCATGTTCCTCTGTGCTGAATGGTGCTTGAGCTCAAGAAGGGAAACTTCGACTTAGAAAAACCGTCTTGCATGGGTTAGAGTTAGATGAGTCGCCTTCAAACTCTCGACGACTTTCGTTAAAGTCGCGTCAGGTTGTTCTAGCTGAACGAGATAAGCCGAACAATGTCCTCAAATACGATTTTTTGTCGTCATTTAGATAAAAAAAAAGAGTCTTATCACTCTGTCCCAGCAATCGGCATGACATTAAAGTGAAACTTGTCTTCGCAAAAGTAGTGTTTATGGCGTAGTGATATGCAACAGTTTGTACCCTGTAACCTCGAAGACGTTAAAACGTCAAAAGAAGGGGGGGGGGAACTGGGAGGCGGAAGAAGATATATAAACACAGAGGAGGCAGCTAACAACCGATAATAATTTACAAAAAAAAACCACCTTCTGCACTCTGCCTTTTAGCTGAAGTAGGAGCAGTGCTCATGAAATGCGAGACATTAAAACAAACCAACGTCTTCAATATGAAGGTCGTCGAAATAACATACCTTTACAAAAGACGCCGGCTCCTCTTAGGAAAGTTTCGCGACAACCTTGACACAGAAATAAATGCAATGTTCATACATTTATAACGTAGCGAGGACAACTACCTTCATTACGTCTTTAGAATTGTTAGTGAGTCTTTTAACAACGTTACTCGCACGACGCTCTCCCTAATCTCGTGCACGGGTCATCGAGTTAGAAAAGCTCGCCGCCAAACCACCATTCCACGGTCGACAGGATACTACCAGCACACTGCGAGCGAATGCTCTGATGGGGGAAACGGTGATTAGTTCCCTGAGAGGAAAAAAATAGAAAAAACAACGGCTCTCTCCCGCACAGCGCATCTTGAAGAGTGTTCAGGAGTGTGTTTAACTCACCGGTATTGCACTCTCTTGTGCCTACAAGCGACCAAGACGCAGGTCTAATGGGTTTTTCACGACTGCCGGCGCCCTCAGTTAAGCACTTTTATCTCTCCTACTTCGAGAATACGGTGCAACGTCGTTCGAACTGAGCCTGGAGTCTCAACTTGGTAGGAGTGCCACTACTAATATAGCCATCTGTAAAACTAGGCCATGCGACAGCACTATTAATCAGGTACCATGCAGGTGAAGTGTTAGATATAACCGGGAACCAAACCGTTCCTGCCTATTTTTCTGGCTACAGATAGTGGTTTACCCGGAACCTGTTTCACTATGTCAGAAGCCTATTGAAAATGAAGTATTACGTACAAAATCTTTGTTAAGAGAGTACATATTCTTCTAGACCAAAAATAACTTTTCACATACACCATAACTGCGCTTCCCGTGAAAGTGTGCTGGAGATTCGAGCAGCTGCTCTATGCGTACAACACATAGTATATGCACGCAATTTCAGGGTGAGGAATCAATTTAGGCGCATTGCTTTAACTTCAGTACCACTGAACTGATGGATTTTAACATACTCTTCTATAAAAAAAACGGACAAATTCACGCTGATTTTCTCTGACAAACCTTGCTTGAGGGAGTGACACAGGGGATTGAGGCATGCATTGCTGTTATATTATGCATGAGTTTTTTTTTTAGTTATTAGATTGCACTCTAAAAGCAGGCAAACGTTTGATATGGAGACAGAAAGTAGGGTGGATAGATGAGAGTAAGGATATTTCACGCATGACGCTGCCGCAGCAACCACTGGGCCGGGTCGAACAACCAACCAATAAAGAGGACCTAGGCCAGCAGTGGGCGTATCAAAATAACGATGAATTTTGCTGAGAAGTGAGGCTGCAACTTCCAAACCATACGCTCAGTTCAAGAGGGCATCATTTATTTTGGTCCTCGAAATGTGTGGAACACAGGCCTTTTACACTGGCACAAAAGTGGACGCAAGCTACTGCAAGTTAAGGGAGCATGTCGCATCAAGCAAGATCAGCCTGTACCGTGGTATTGTCGAGCTACAGCTATATTGTTTTCTATCACTGACAAGTTCTCGCACCTGAACAACTGAACAGTTAGTCATCTTTGTCCTTATCTGTAGCGTAAACGAAGTGACTTCTAGACTCGTTAAAAACAAAATGACAGGTGTAACAATGTTTTGAATGCAACTGCATCGTCCTCTTTCGCAACCAGTTTACGTTGTTGAAACAATTCCCTTTAGTTGAGTCGTTTTTTGCCTAATCCGCGACACATTTCGAACGCCAGATCCCGTTCTTTCATCTCGCAAAGCTCACCCTCTGTCGAGCTGAGATTCATAGCATTTTGACAGCGACAGCTGTCACAATACACTTTCGGATTACGCCTTGGGGAATATCTTGCAAAAATAAATCGCACACTTGCTTCACTCAGAACTTGTGTAAAGTGAAGCTGCTACGTGGTAATTGGTGAAATATTAGGCATTGCAGAACGTGCAATCATGTTTTTTTTCTTTTTTACATCAGCCACATTACTCATTGAGAGGAAAGTAAAAGCCATCAGGACAAAAGACTCAATACTCTGTGTCTGCTCGGGCATTGATAACAAAACCGAAGGTGGTGTACTGTAATAACCCTTGAAGTGGTCCTTGTAACTCCGGTAATAAATTAAATTGCTTACAACGAGCCACATTTGTCGTCCCAACGGTCACGTTAGAACGCCTGTTTAACTCAACTCATGTGGCCAATATACGAAACAATATTAACACCTGAAGTGAGCTGAGAAAACAATTCTTGCAAACCTGTAAGCAAGAACCTTGGTAGTTACAGGTTACTGTGTACTTCCTATAATATTCAGGTAATCGACCAAATTGCGTCTTCTCAGAGTACTGTCGGCTTCAAATGAAACCAAAACAGCAACAAGTCTTCGCCGTAGTATAGTAGCGTGCCGTCCAGTTATCACCGTCGACAGGAGCGCACATCCTGGTCGGTCTCTCTGCGCATAACTGTGTGTCTATATATAGTGATAAATAGAGGGCACGCACTATACCATCTCGAAGGCTTCTCGCTGTTCAGGTTTCATTGGACGCCAATAGTACTTCTACCTTTATACCAAGATTTTGTGCTTTCATATTTGTTTCAAACGCTTCTGTGTATCTCCTGCTTTGTTCAACGGTGCATTTAAAATAAAGCGCAGTGCATATTTACTGTGAGTACGTATAAGAATAACCATGGTGCGATTGTCGAGGTATAGTACACAAGACAGATACTCATTCACTTTTGCCAGAAGAATGCGACAAATGATTGCCAAATTGTACGGCATGTTATCCTATGCACGAGATCGTAATTCTTACAGGCAAGGTGATCGCATTCGGACTGACGTCTCACGAATATACAGGAATGCTTTGAGCAACCTAAGGCTAATCACAGGCCTTCTCTAAGACTTGCAGATCTCACACTTTACATTGAGTGTGAGATTTAAAAAAACGAAATACCAAAACTGCGAATTGAATGCACCATTGCCCGTCAAGCGTCGTCAGCGTAAATGTCAATATTTGTGCCGAGCAAAACAATCCTTCGTGTGAGAAATATTCCAGTGTAAATATGATAGACTAAATCTTACAGTCCACAACTTAAACACAACGTGTATATATAAGAACTACTACGTAGAGGTTTTCTTTGCGTTGAGTGCACGTGTATCAGAAGTTAACGCTTAGGAAATCTGAACAGCAACACCTATGTGTTTGGTTTTGTTGTTCTTGTATAAAAACACTCGATTGAGCAAAGACTACTCCACTATTTTAAGGCTTGCACGACTTCTTCGCAACGAAGTCACAGAATGCAACCTTGTGCTGGCATTGCAATTGCTAACCTGTTTCATTCTTTCAGCGATGGACCATTTAGGTACGTAGGCTTACCCGCGGAAACACTGCACGCATCTAACGGAAGCGCAAAAGCGGCAGTGTGTGTGGTCTCCTATTCCTAAATTAGCTTCGGTCTAGTTCGGCAGTAGTTCTAGGGAGCAGCTGGCATAACACTGCAGAGTATACCACGGCCCATGTAGTTCCGAATGTAATTAGAAAGGAGTTGCAAGGCTTCACATTCACCTTTCGATTTGTTTTTTTTTTCAACGCAGGCGAAGTAGGGGCAACCACTTGACCAGCCAACACAGCAGTGGGCGATGCTGAAATGCTTCACAAGCTAACGTCGAGTGCAAAGAGAAGCCCCATCATGAAGTACTAGTGCTAACCGGAAAGAAAGGGGCTTCTGGACGTCTAAACACCCGATAATTATTCGAAAGTACGTTGATGTCCTGCTGTCGCGTAACACGTGTATTCATACTAGAAGTTGAGCTAGTGTTACGAGTGTGAGTGTTGAGCTGTTTGTTATTCGTCACGGGGTAACCTGTTGTAAGTCGCTTGTCTGTGTGATGTCTGAGGCGAAAGGAATCGTGTGAGTGATATTTTGTGAGCGCCAATAAGTAAATGGACAAAGAAGGGTGTAAATGAAAGTAGTGTTTATCCGAATAAAACTTTTGTTAGGCGTACTGCATGGTTTCGGTTCAATGGGGGCTGAAAGAGTCAAGGGAATTAAATTTGTTATATTGTACGACTACGCTCATTAAATATTGTCGTTTTGGGTGCACACCACAGAATGTTTATGCTTTTTGCAGCAGGTAAACCTGTACAGATGACATCCCGACAAACTCAGCTGTATCAGTAGTTCGCGCATGTTCTTCCATGCATTTATTTTGTGTTCGCGTTTAAGATAACTTTTCTTTAGCTCACATAAAAGCAGCAGCATAAGCTGTTTAACTTGTGCATGACCAGCATCTACCTTTTTCATTCCATGTATAAATTATGTTTTGAGCCCCAACTATTGCCGTCAATGCAAGCCCCTGAAGAAATTTTTTTTTATTCGAAAACATAAACCGCACAGAGACAGAAGCCTGAGTGACGTAAGCGTTGTTTCGCATTGGCAACTGCTTTTTTAAAATGAGACCGAATATACCACCGTGATTGTCAGCTTACCCCATAGCCGTGCAGCTGTGCATCACACACTTAAGTTTACAAACTGAGTGAAAAGAAAAACAAGGAGCTCTGTCATTGTAAACCCCACTGGGCAAGCTAAGTGCGCTTGATTACGGCTAGCACAGGCGAGAAGAAATGGTACGGAACAAAACTTACAGGAACATTACTTCCACACAATGTTCTCGTAATATTAAGCATAACTGCCTGTTTGGTGTGTATTAGCAGCGCGAGAATACTTTCAAGTGAATGTCATTCGCGAACGTGACTTCCTGCAATAGAAGACCAGCTACGAAACAAACTCTTGTTTGATGATGCGGTACAAAATTGAAATAACCGACTGTGCTTTTGAAACAAAACTTTTTTCTTTGAGCCATTTGAATTGGAATGCTTAGCAGTGCAACTGAAGCAAAAATTTAAATACTTGCATAAAATTTGATACTGCGGTTACTGTTTTGGTTCTCTTGAAGTTAGGTGTATCCCAAGTTCATCACCTTCTTCACTTATGCATCGCAACTCGCCACACTGTTCTTCGGTGCAGAACAACACGCCGCAAGTTGATCGTAGGTAAACTCCGCGTAATGCCAAAGGGATTCTTCATGAAAACTTGGTCGTCCCAAGCAAACAACGCGAAGTGCATGCAGGATATTTTTGTCCCACTTGGCAGTTATCTAGCGTCGAAAACGTGGGACACTTCGAATGCAAACGTGTGGAAAACATGAGCGATGTCTTGCGCAAGGATGCTGATTAGCTTATCAGAGCACTGAAATAAGCTTAAGTAGATGTGATACCTCCAGAGTTCTTCGCGTTGTGTTTTAGTACTATTTCATTATGAATGTGTGATTGCTGTATGCTTCTCAATATGGGAGCATTGCGTGACCGGAAAAGCAAAATGGCTTGACGTTGCGCCGCTGTGATTCTTGAGCATATCGAAGTTTTATAGTGATACAGCACGACCAACACCAACAACACCACAGAGACACTCTCAAAGAAATGGTTGACTGCTTGGTATAAAATTGTTAACCGTATGTAAGAAAACCTGTCATGTAGTAGAATAAGCGTGTTAAAGCTCTTACAAACTGTGAGCCTTCTTCTTCATGCATCTTTAAGAAATACACATCCTCAGCTTGATGTGCTACGTTGCAAAACCGTGAAGATTGTAGCAACCTTTCTTATATATGTTACTATTTTAATTTCTAATGAATACTTATTATTTGTTTGTTGTGAACGCTCTTTGAAACCACCATCTGCGTATAAGGCGGTGACACAAAGTGTTTACTAAAACTATGTGTTCAATGCACAGTGTCTATGATATTATATGTGCTGGTTGTTTTTCTATAATGAGCATTGTTTCTGTAGCTTCTGAATGTCATTGCCTCCGGCACACATTTTGTTCCAAGGTGCCGTGCAATAGGAGTCGGTGAAATGGGTGTGAGCATATCAAGCGCGCATTTTCTGAATAAAGCATTTTGTGTTTTCAAACGTTTTTTTGTATGCATGGTGTTGGAAAGACGCTGCTTGTTTGTGAGCCACGACATTTTGTGGAACACCGGAAATGCGACATACTGAAGCAGTATTGCTGTGATGCACAAAATAGAAATTACAGTGAACGTATTTCACATGGCAGGAGCATGACTTGTAGGCGTCTGCCAGTAGAAGCCATCAGCTTATAGTGACATTTAGATTGGTAGCTTTGCTACTGAAAAATCTCTTATTCCGTAAATTTGCCTTTATAAGGGTACTGCAACAAAAGTTTTGATTTCACTTTTTTGTGCTGCAACGTGTTCCTGGAAGCCTGTTAGTCATGTACACAGCACATCGTTTGTTGCAGTGCACTGCAGACAATTATTTTTGCGCTCGTTATTAACATGCAGTGCCAGTTTAAGTTTCAAAAACGTTAAGCAACTGGCTGCGACTATCACAATCTAGCGGGTCCAATGCTCGACCATGTCAGCACGAAGAACTGCGACGCACTTCCACTTAGATCACATCAAGAAGTGTTTTTACCAGTGAACGGGACAGCATTGTCATCAAACACAAAACTTTCAGCTCGTGCATTGCGGCGCCGTATTTGAGAGAAACTGCCGAGTAATAGTCTGCTGGAGAAAATGTGACCAAAGAAAATGGTGGCTATGACACCGTCATAACTTGCTGCAGCGTGGTCGCGTGAGGGATGTAGCGGGTCCCCGAGGGTCCCCTTTGCGGATCTAAATAGCATGATGGAGTCAATCGCTCACAAAAAATTCAAAATTAATTTAAAAGACCTTCTAAGCTACATTCACTCTTATTATGTTTCAGATTATATACGCATATTCGCGGGAATCGATTCCGCAGGCTATCTCGGCCGCAAAATTTTGTGTCAGTACACCTTTAAGCTCATACAAGGTCAAGGCTGGCAAAACAAGCCTTACTTGTAGCCGCATGCCTTGTAGACGTCTGCCAGTAGAAGCCTCATTATAGTGGCATTTAGAGTGAAAGCCCTAATCCAGCAGGTCAAAACGTGGCAAATGCGTCATTGCGGAAGTCTTTGTTCTAAGCCCAAACAAGATCAAGGTTGGCAAACAAGCCTAACTGAAGCACTGGTGCGGTGCGTTCTCAAAAATGAACAGCGGCTGAAGGTGAGTCTGTCATGCCGTCCTCACCAGCATCCAAGTTCACTGCGTGTTGGCCCCGAGCGGCGGCTGTGGGCTGGCTTGTAGCGCAATACTGCACGCACAGCAACCTGTATTTTTGTTTGTCCTCGTTTATCGATCTATCACAGTAAAATAATGATATCGCAAATGTTTGAATGTTTTGTTGGGGCACGTCGACACAATTTGTGAACTCTTTGTTGTCTTCGAGTGAAGCAAAACATGCGCTATAATATAAAACCTTTGCAAACCAACTTTCTCGCCCCTAACCAAGGCAGCTCAAATTGGGCCGTTGCTTTACCAATACAGTTTCAGCGTGTTCAACTACAGCTGTTTTTTGTTCTACGCATTTGGTTGATATCACCTGCATTTCCAGCACCAACAAGCCACTGTATCGTTGAGCAATTTTCAAAGAGATGCCACTAATGGCGCTAGTGTTTTCACGTATTCAAGCGTTTGCGCATTAACAGAATGCAGACATGCCAACTTCGTTGTTCCAAATAAGTATTTTTTAATCAAATGATCGGTTACAAGAGCATGAATGAAGTGGCTGGGAATGAGGACTGAGTACAGCGGTGGCTCCCGAGGGGGGGGGGGGGTGAGGCGGTAGGGGCACTCTCTCCCCTCAACGCCTGTGTTGAGGGGGGGAAGTGCCCCTACCGCCCCACCTAACGCCTCTTTCAGCACCCTCCCCCCTCTTGCTTGTCATCCACCTCCTACCACCAATGACAATTGGGTAGGACAGCATTTACGCTATGATGGTGTTTACGTGCGACTATAAACAAAAAAAATCAGGATCAACCTTTGGTGTTACTTCAAGCAACCACCGCCTCACCTGACATTCATGACATACATATCAAGGTCATGAGATTCATGACATACGCATCATAACTTTCATGTTATGACTTGTCAATTATGCTCGTTATATAGTCAAATTCTGTCATACCAATTTTGGCATAGACACCAACATAGAAACGGCCTGGAGAGCTTAAAGCCGTAGGTGGTTAGAAAGACAGATATATATTGTGAAAGTTGCCAAAGTTACCTAAGAAAAATAGGTGGTGTAAATTTCCGGAGCCCTTCACTACAGCGTCCCTCGTAATCATATGGTGGTTTTGGGACGTTAAACCCCACAAATCAAATCAATTCGCTAAGAAATCCTTAGCCTTTAATGACAAGAACATATAGTTCCTGACAAAAAGGCCAGGTAGGCAATGCGTTGGTACTCCTTCAGGAGATTTTAGTGGGAAGAAAATACTATTTTTGAAAGGTCGCCGGCAGACATGTTTAGTTTATACTATGCCCTGCCCATTTTGCCGTACATGGAGCGGACACGTGTACATGTGCGCTGGCATGCTTTTACAACTTGGTTCAAAGCACATTCTAATGCATGTGCCAACTCCGTCTCAGTGTTTCATGCCGATTTGCTTGTTTTGCCTTGTGTGTCTTGCTGCTGTGAGATTTCCTCGTTTGACAGACTATATAGTTACCTGGCTTCTCTAAAGAAACAGTGAAAAGTTGGCGCCCTTATCCGTCAAATCGTTCCCTCGCTTTGTCCCCGTCGTCTTTGCGCCTTACAGGTCTCAGATGCGAAGAAGCTCTTTGAGTGGACTGTGTAACGCTGTACGTCCGTGTCTCCGTGCCAACGCGCCGCACATCGCACTCCCCTCACCGCATCTGTTGGGGTGGTACCAAGTAGGTCACGTCTTTTCTCGCAGTGCTGCTGACGTCCCTCTCCCTCGCCTTCCGCGCAATCACCGCGTGTCAGCTCTCTCGCTCGCAGGATTTCAAGCTGGACGGTCGTGCCCTCGCGATCTCCGACGCCAGCGTAGCTCCCGCCGACTGGTTCGCCCTCCGCGGTCTCCTGACGCCGTGCAGCTCTCGCATTGTGGTGCCTCGCCCTTGGGCTGCTTCGACCGGATCCCCACTTTCCTATCTCCTTGTATTTTCCGTCGCTTGCCTCTCTATTTTTTCATCTATTTCCTCCTATTCTTTTTATCCCTCTTTACCCCCACCCCTATAAGGCACTGCGCCGTGTCGCCTATAGGCAGACAGAAATTAGGTGTCTTTTACCTCTTCCTTATAACCACTACCTGTCACCTCTCTCTCGCTTCGTCTTCTCCACCACTCGCCACCTTCCAGCGCACATGGCATGAACACTCTTTCGGCTCGTTTATCTGCGATGGAGAGGACGGCAGAACGCGAAGCTCCTTCGCCCGCCGAAACGTGTGCCGAAGCGATTTGGCCTAACCCGGTCATCACCGGCGTTGCGAGGGTTAGCAGAGCTGCTCGCGTTCGCAAATGGCGACGCCACGCCTGCAACACCGATGAGGCGCGAGCGAGGGAAACCCAACGCATGACACCGGCGAGGTGTGAGTCAGGCACGCCTATTGCGTTCGACAATGGACACAGCGCGCGGGTAATACCAACGAGACAAGAGCCAAGGAAGCCGAGCGGAAGCACAGACAGCGGAAGGCTAACGCCGGCGAATCGTCTTCGTCGTCGATAACTCCACCGGGAATGTGTATATAGAGTTACTGTATATGCTAGCTTTAGGTGGCATATGCTACCTAAAGGTAGCATATAAAGGTAGCATATACAGTAACTCTATGTCTAGATAGCGCCGCGCGCCCTCCGCCGAATCGCCCCCAAATCACCGTGGCCAACGCTGATGCTTCGCATTCGACCAGGGTTCCCTTTGAGAAAATGACATTATTAGGGGCGAAGCTTCTTATAGCGGCGCCCATTCGTCCCTCGTAGCCGTTGTAGTGTGTAACAAATATAACATTTTGATCTCCAAGGTGGTGCCGGTTAGAGATTTCTTCTGTGCGCATTTGAACAATAAAAGATAGTGCTCAATGTACATGCCAATGGCTGCTAAGGAAGAATGGGAGACAGGAGCATTCGGCTTTTAGTTAAAGCGCACGCTGCGATCCCCTTTAGTAGCCATCGGCATGCATATTGAGCACAATCTGACAAGAAAGGGTTGCTACGTTATACTCGCTGGGTGTAACCTCCTTAGTTTTAGAAAGGTTTAGCGAGCGTTGAGCCGCAGTGCCATGGCTACAATGAACTAGTATATACCATGAACTCGAGCTAGTTAAAGGTGGGAAGAGGATACGAAGTGCAAGCCGTAAGAAAGTAAAAGCTGAGTTCTCCTGTCTCTCATTTCTCATTAGCAGCCATCGGCATGTATATTGAGCACTATCTGACAGGAAAAGGTTGCTACGTTATACTCGCTAGGCGTAACCTCCTTGGTTTTAGAAAGGTTTAGCGAGCGTTGGGTCGCAGTGCCATGAATACAGTGAACTAGTATATACCATGACCTCGAGGTGGTTAAAGGTGGAAGTAGACCCGAAGCGCAAGCCGTAAGAAAGTGTGCGTGTGCCACCTCTCGTTTAGTCCTTGGAATGTCCGCTGGATGGTGGTGCTTCTATATGGGGAATATATGATGTAAAGATGCGAGATGGTGGTACTTGGAGTGTTTAATAGATGGACGAACGGACACACAGATAGATGCTTGAATGGACTCATGAACTGACGCAGGGGCGGATGCATGGACGAACGCAGGGACGGACGCACGCACGGACGGGCGGGTGGACGCATGGACGGTCACACAGACGGACACATGGACGGACGCAAGCAAGAACGAATGGACAGACGAATGCTTCGCCCCCTCTCCATCATTCACTCCGTGGATATGCTGCCATGTTTTTGTTTTGCTTAAGTCTTGAATCCTGCTGCATTGAGAGGGAAACACTAGTAAAGAATAACGCACTGGTTTTTTATATATTAAGAGGTTGTTTGGGGGCTAGCTGACTAGAAACTCGGTGATTAAAATACGTCCCCTCGACGTTACAACAAAATCTCGGAATTAAAGCCTTCTTGTCAGAAGCAGCCAAGATTACTTACGGGTTGATCGCTATGTTTTCGGTGTCGCAATCGGGCACCCACTGGAAATTTCCCGCTTTGTTTTCTGACCTCAGGCACGTGAAGCGAGGGACGCTCGATAAAACGCCAAGAATGCGAAGAAAACGCTCTCTATGGGTAAATTAGAACGCGTGTTTTTGGAGGGAATGCCCGAAGGTTGAGTTCTGGGAACCGAGAAGGGATTCTGGCGTAAACCGTCAGGATGCAGCTGACTTAAGCATCCATCCCAGCAAAGCGGAAGGAAAGTCTTGCAGTTCTAACTTAGTGCACGCGGAATAGCAACCGTCGATGAAAAGACAACATCCCAATGACGTCGGCGTCACCTGTCACTGAAACATTTCATGGCTTACGTTATCGCTGTCGTGTTGTTACGCTGTTATCGTCTCGCCTAAAGTATAAAGCATTGTTTAGAGGCTACATGCAAGCTGACAAAAAAAAGTATGCATCCAGAGCGCAAATGCCTGTGTGTGTGCGTGTTTGTGCGCATGCGTGCATTAGCGCACGTGTGTGTTTGTATATGTTACAAATAAAGGAGCAAGAAGGGGCGGCTTCCTTTATTTGTAACAGTTTATACGAGAGAGGGAGCGAGAGAGAGCAAGGATGCTTATACTCATGTGTTGTTTTTACTGGCATTTCATTTTTCTTTCCCTGGAGCTCCAATACGGCTTTCAAGCTTAAAGTGATGTTCAGGCCCGAGAGAGGAATAACGCCAGTGATCCCTGTAGAAATGTGGGGCTCTAGAGGGTCGCATAGGTTCTTGCCTCCGACGTCTGTCAACCTTTCAGCTTTGCCAGTGGAAATGCAGAATTGGCTGCTTCGTTCCAGTCTTAGTGGACTATCACTGAGGGAATGGATAGTAAATTCACGTATTTCTACAATGTGAATCATGACGAGTGAGCGAAGGTTGGTTCAAGATCCATAATGCATATGTTGAAGTCACCAACTAGTACAAAGGTTTTATGCTTGTAGGTGTTTTAAAATATTACCTCACAAATATGGTTGATATTAGTGTATTGTTGAACCTTCTGTTGTGTTTTACATACCTTTCGACTATACCATACGTTGCCAGAGCATTGCCGTGTATAATGTAGCCATGACAACGTACACCGGACAAGCCCTTAACAAAAAGTCGCTAAGTCCGTTATGCATCTGCTGAAGCGGACTGCATGTTGAAAGCCATCTTTTAGGGTGAAGCAATGCCCCACCCCACTACGTCCTCCCCCCCCCTCCCCCGGTCGCCATGACATAAGGTAGTACATAGAGCACCCGCTAGAGGCGCTGAAGCGCGTGCTCGCTGAGATCAGAAGTTCAAGCAAGATTAGAAATTAGGCAACGTGGAATAGGTAGGCTTGCTTTAGGAGCTCACGGGAATACACCAAATCAGGGAGTACAAGGTGATATGGGGTGGACATCATTTGAGGGCAGGGAAGCTAGCAGCAAGATAAAATTTGAGAAGCGATTGAGAGAAATGGGGGAGGAGCGTTGAGCTAGGAAGGTTTTCAGCTACTTGTACATGAAGAATGTCGATACAAAATGGAGGAAGTGAACCAGGAAATTGACTGGTAACTACTTAGAAAACAGCAGGTGGCCAAACCAAAAAGAACTATCGGTGAAGAAGAAAGCAAAGGAAACGGAGACTGACCTGTGGAGAATGGGCATGATTAAGAAGTTCGCACAGGAGATCTGCTGAACTTTTAAGCAGGACATTGCCAAGGAGAGGATCTATGATAATAGTCGGGGTAGTTCTCTACTGTTTGAGGCCAGGACGGGAGTACTGCGAACCAAGACCTATCGGGCCAAATACGACGGGGTAGACACAGTATGCAGTGCGTGTGGAGAGAAAGAAGAAACTGCCGAACACTTGATAATGTTCTGTAAAGGGCTTCACCCTATAGTTCAGGATGATGGCGCAGAGTTTTTCAAAGCACTGGAATTTGGGGACCGGGAGGGCAAAATAGACTTTAAGTGGGTAGACTTAACTAGAAGGAGGTTATCTGATTGGTGGCTAAAGTCAAGACACGAGTGAAAATTGAACCCTTCACTGCAAAGTACGAATCTTCAAACTCACTTTTTAAAGAAAAAAAATAAATCTAGTTTTTGGTTCATTAGGTATTACGGCTTGGTGGCGCTAGCCACCGACCGATCTAAAGGGTACAGCCATATCCGTCCATCCATCCATTCATCCCAGCGCGATATCTTTGGGTTCTACAGCGAAGGCGACGAATACAAGGCGGCAAAATTACACGCATAGCTGAAAGCTCGCATATAGGAATGCTGAACGGCAACGCAAAAAAGCGGATCTGAAGTTGTGGGCTCGCGAGGCTGCAGCGCCACATCGGCGCCAGCTAGCAAGCGAACCCAGAGGTGGTCAGAGCCCGTGAAGCGGTCACCACCTGAGGTTGTGGGGGCCGATTCATGGTTTAAAGCACGATTTTATCGAAAGAAGATTCGGGAACAGCTGTGAAGTTGGCGACGGCTTGTGGTTTGAAAGCAATCTGACAAAGATTGATACAATCCAGATTAAATAGTCCACCGCCAATGCAGTTGCAGCGAGAGTTTGCCGGTGATAATTGAGGTCACAGCAAGTGATCTTCGGGTAAACGTGCAGCACGGCAGTGACGAAAGAACCAGAAACAGACTACACGGACTCTGAAAAAAGTAACAGAATAAAAGAAAACAAGAAATATAATTTTCGACTGGCTCGTTGCCGAACTTCTATAGATCATCTGGCACTCACCACGTGACTTCAACGCATTTTCGTTTGTGCATGAAATAACTTGTTCAGTTGAGGGCCAGAGCTCACGTCGTCAGTTTTTCGTCCTTTTCTTTGTGCCGCGCGGCTCGTTTACACGAAGAAGGGCAGCATACCAACTCACCCGAATCACCGCATCAGTTCACAGTAAGTAAATAGTTTGCTTTACTTGCAAATATTCCTTGGTGACAGGCGATGAGCGTCACGTGCGGCTACTGCCACTCACCCAACGTTTTCCCTACGTGGTTCAAAATGAATTAGTGACCACCGCGCTTCGCCTACTCATCACAATTGACTTCGTGGATAGGCGGTGATCTTGCTGCTCACTTAGTTAGGCTGATGCGTCCCACCACCGCCGAACGCATTCTGCACCCGTCGTCATCTTATATTGCTTCTGTGATCAGAGGCGTTCGAAGCTTTCTGCGTGTCGTGCGGTTTGTCAGTGTACCTCTGGGATTGCCACTCCCCCCCCCCCCCCATGACAATGTGATGATGTCATGAGAAACGTAAGCATTTCACGCCATGATATGCGATGTTATAGTGACGTCATAATGTTTCGCGATCTTTGACTTGACGATAACGTCATAAGGTGACGGCACCACGTAACTTTTTTCTGCGTGACTCGCGTTACTGCCGATGCCACTGACAATCGGTTTTCATGTTTCATGAGGCATCTTATGCCCATATATTGACAATTTATGAGACGTTACCTGCCGAAACGGCGAATAATGACGAGGCATGGCGTGGTGTGCATTATAATAAATTTTCGGGTTTCGCATCCCTTATTCACGATATGATTATGAGGTACGCCTTAGTGAACTGCATGCTCTAGAAATTTTGATCATCTGTGGGGTTCTTAAGTGTTCAGCGTGCACTGTCATCGCACATCATATCTAGCATTTCACCTATACCGAAATGAGGCCACTACCGAAGGGCCGAACCCGTATCCTAAGGGCCAGTAGCAAACTACTGTAACCAGTGTAACCACCGCGGCGGACAGTCAACAACCTTTGATTGCGCAACCTCAACGCCAGTTGTACCACGTCAAGAAGCTTCGTGAATACGCGCGTAAGTATTCAACGGTATTGTTATAAAGCAAGCAAACCTTCAGAATGTGATGGAAATTGTAGGCAATGCGTACACGCAGGATGTGGTCCAGCGTTGTAATACATGAAGTCAAACAAATTACATTGATGTAATTTAAGGTTATTCGATTCGTTATGCATTCACCCAAAGCAACACGAGCGCGAAAGCCAACTTCTCTTTCACTCGTCTTCCAGTGAAAGCTGTGTAAGGCCTGTTCAAACAAAAAAAACCATTCACTCTGAAAAACAGATAACGGTATTCATTGGCTCTGTCAGTTACGTCATTGTCTACGTCGCACACAAGAGCACGCGTCCTTGTGAGCGCCGTCAGTGACGTCACTAATTCTTTCACAGCCATGCCGCTGAGCCCGCGTGCAGCATTGCCACATTAAAACTTCCGCGCAGGGAGTGAAAGGATCGTACGGAGGCTAAAGTAGCACACAACGTTTCAAGAAAAGCACTGATCCATGAGAGTTCGTATTGACCAAGCCGATGCACCAGTACATATGTACGAACAGGCCCTGGTGGCGAAGCGCAAGCATTAACTATACGCCCCGAAAATTCGACAGACTTCCCAGCCAAATTCAAGCGGCAACGGCGAGCCGAGGCAGCAACGTTGTAGGCAGAGGAGCGTCAACGTTGCAATAGTGCAAGCGCGTTCACCGGAACCAACGCCCGTTTCCGGCGGGAGTTTCTCGAGCGACATATTAGCCTCAGCTGCGACCGCCTTTGGCGACACTTTTTACATGCGTATTTCCTTCACGGATATGACGTTGCAAAGTATATGCCAACATGTTGCACGAGAATAAAAATTGCAGCATATTAACGGAATGACGATGGGTATGGTGAAGCGTCCGTCCATCTGCGGATGTTGTGTGCTGGCTACGCCGGAGGAACGGACTGCCCTAGACCATAGGGCGCTTCGCGCCTAAAAATTCGCCTGTGCGGTGTCGAACCAACAACCTCTCAATCCTCAGCGAGCGGTGCTAGCCACTATGCCTGTGAACGTACGTTGTCGAGGATGCTAACAGAAAGCCATTTGTATAAACCATAAACCGCTTGGTTGTCCTCGGGGCTCCGAAACTTTGGCGTGTTTACGTTATCAGCCGCGAGATAGCGCGACGGGCTCGCATTGGGCGCGCCGTAAAGGTCGTCCCCTCCACGGAGCGTGGTGTCCCTGCGCTGCGCGCTTGTCAGACTCGTGCTTTGGGAGAGGACGAAGGTACCCACTCGCTGCCGCATTTACGAAAGGAGCACGCTTCTTAAAGACGACAAAGTAAGAATTATGACATCTGCTCGCACTTGTCCTGTGTATACTTGTGCACACATTCCGTGCGTCTTTCTTTCTGCTTGAACAGTGCGCGTCAAGTGTCGAGCTTTGACAGCTGTTAGTCGGCGTAGGTACTGCGTATGCTAATTTCGTGCGTGCTTTCTGCATGAGGTGTGCGCTACAAGTTTCGAGCTGCTTGATGTTCTTCGTGTGACTTTGCCATTTGTTGCTCTTGCTGAAAGAATGTACAATAAGCGCTCAACGACCCCTGTGAAGACATGTGTTATACTGATTTGTAGATAAGGGGATCAGCCGTCTTTTATTTAGCTTCGCTGGTTAACCATCTGTACAGCATGCTTAGATGGCGATTCTTTTTTCTGAGTTGAATTGTGTTTACCCGTTCCCTCTCCCCCATAAAATTTCTGCACCTCACGAGGTTTGGCACTCACTTCAGGATCGGAGGCATCACATCCGTCTGCACGTCACATGGTTCTGCAGGATTGCTTCTGAGGTAAAACCACACTTGCCCAAGTGAATTTCATGTAGTGACGTCATCTTCAAAGTGAAATTTTGTGACGTCAAAATGATGTCACACATTTCGGCAGCCTCTGTTGTCTAAGGACGTCATATAATGGCGGCAACAAGCGGTAATCACATCTTACACCACATCATGCTGACACCGACGCCCCGTCCATCACATTTAAAAGCCTTAATAAACGTGCCGTTCCCGCCACACTAACAGTTCACAGTACACCAATGGTCTTTCCGTGCCACCCGTCTTACGATAAATGCAGGTTATTGATTTGTTATTTTGCCTTCAATCTTTTGTGAGACGGTCATCCACGTACATACGAAGAAAAATGGGATAATATCAAACTTCGACGGCATAGCCCTGCAACAGAGTTCGCAAACACAGTTTCAATCATTTCGACTTTGTGGCACTTCGTGAATATCAATGTCGCACTCGACCAACGATCGAAAAATGAAGAGGGGACATACATGATAAATATAACTCCCTCTCTGTCAGTCCCATGCGAATGGTCTCTTCTTTCCTTTTTCGGGTAAACATAGCTATTCACCATGAACCCGTCGCAACTTACCAAAATTTCTGCCCCGCATATTGTGCAATAATGACGTTCCTATCAAACGTAAAGATAAGGACGTTAATCAGCAAAGAAACAAAATGAATCCCCATTACGAACAGAAACAAACTACTTCCTCTCTCGGACCTCTAGATATAGAAAAAGAGAGAGATAGAGAAAGGGCCAATATTTGTGCATGATGTGTTTCTATATATGAAAAGGAGGTAAAAAGATATGACCGCCATCGAACCTTGACGTTTCGTTTTTGTTTTTTTTTCTCGCGCAAGTTTTCTTCATTTTGTTTTCTAATCTACGCTCCTTTCTCTACCAGCTGCCGCATTTCATGCCCTTGTTAGCGCGGGGAAGCGACAGACATTCACGGAGTGGTGATGGCGTGTGCAAACATCGACCGACGTTGTTGCCGCTAATAACAAACGCTTCACCAGCAACCCCGTTCAGTACCTCTCGCGTGTTCCGAGGCCCTTCCGCGTTCGAAGCAAGAGACGTCGACAAGCTGACGTGTGCATGAATGGTGTCCTCCCAGCGTGCAAGTCTCGTTCTCGCTTCCTTTTACGTCCTGTAATGTCGACAATCGACCCGACAACCCCCTATTCTTCGGTCGCTTCATTGTTTCTTTTTTTTTATGTCAAGCGCGCTTCGCAGTCGCTTTGCGAACAACGAAAGCGACACGTCTCCGCACAATTTCTGTCAAGTGCCTTACCGTTTGCCTTTATTTCTTTCTTATACCGCTGCGACAATCGGAAGGTCTACTGCTGTAGCTCCAGGGCTTTCTATAGTTCCTGGTTCTCGAACTGTCGCTGAAGCGTGATTGAAATGAATGTCGAGACATTCTGTGACTCGACAATTTCCCTTTTCTCCGGGAAGTGACAAGCTGAATCAGACTTGCCAACTGGCATTACATTATACTTGTGCCTCATCGGAGCTTCGCGCTCTTCATACGACGAAGCCGAACGCTCTATAAATGTTTTCTCTTACGCTTTGCTGACTTGGGAGTTAATACCTTGTTATCTAATGAGGCACCTTGATAAGAAAGCTTCACTTCCAAACAAGAAAACTATAACCCACTAGATATTTGATGAAGCAAGCTAAATTGAAAGCCAGTCTTTTTATCGCCGAGTCGCCCACCCCGACAGGGGTGCTGCTCGCAGCAGCTCCACCTTCGAGACGGGAGACTCATCCTCCTAATGGCTAATTTTGGACGTATACCCTGCCTATGCATGAATTTATAGAGATGGGGGAGGCAGTGTTTGGTCCTGTATGCTATCACATGTGTCTTCGTTTGACTTTTTTGCAGTCATGAGGCCACACTAACCAACTCCATCCGATAACCGTATAAGCAAAAGGGGGTGGGTGTCAGTGAAAATTTGGCAACGAGGAGTGCATTAGACAGGAATATGTTTCGAAAAATGTCTCCTCGTTTCCAGCAGTTTAAAACAAAATATGATGACGCTGACAGGCATGAAACACGAGGAGCTTTGATTTCTCTTCTCGTGGGCAACATTTTCAAGCTTTTCAAAGTTTCACAACGTAGTTTTTTTTCCTGTAGCAGGCTCATTCAGTTGACGAAACTGTCTCTTCCTAGTTTACGATCAGCCCGACGTACGTAGACTGCATGGCTCCGAAGAGCCAGTAGGTATCGCGCGGCGTTTCATGGCATCTCCGCACTCTGCAGATAAGTATCAGATGGAACACGTTTCTGCGAAAAATGTGACATACGTGCGTCTTCACCGACGTGCTCATATCGTGAAAGCCATGATTTATGGATCGGGCGCACGTAGGCTGCACTTCGGCTCTATCCTAACAAGAGCGGTTGGACATTGACGGATGGATTTTACGGTCAACCGCTTCGAATCAAAAAGGTTGCCTGTGGGACGACGAGAGCAAGGTTTTTCGTCACCGTCATTCATCGCCGTTATCAGAAGACGTCACCCAAGCTGCACACGGGAAGCTGGTTCAAATTCTGCTTGGTACAAAGACCGCTCCACGTAGAAGGACGTCCGCTTCGTATCTTGTTTTGCCTTTTTCAGTGCTAAGCCATAAAACGAAAAACGATAGGTGTAACCGTAAGGGACAACAAAAGACCAGAGGGGGTCAGGAAACAAACGGGGGTGACGGATATCATAGTCGAAATCAACAAGAAGAAATGGTTAATGTCGGATCATGCAGAGCGAAGGCAAGATAACCTCTGGTCATTATCAGAAACAAACTGGACTCCGAAGGCAATCACGTAAAGGTGGGAAAGAAAGTTGGGTGTGCCGATGAGATCAGAACATTGCAGGGGTATAGCAGTAGCCGCAGAAAGCACAAGACAAAGTTGCTTGGCGAAGCATGGGAGAAGCATTTGCAGTGCAGTGGGCGTGGTTACGCTGATGAAGATAAACAGTTAATGTAGGGACAAACGAAGAAAATCAAAAACTTAAGACAATATTTTTTCGAGTGCTCGCAATTATATATTGTCGCGGTTCAACGTAAGCAGTGCACCGAGACGTTGAGTCCGAGAACAGACGGCGTGTGTTTTTATGCAGGAGCCAAGAGCAGGTGAGCCAAAAACGAAAGTACGTCGTCTTCTTCAGTCCTCCTTTTTCACGAGGCTGTTGGCGCGCACATCGTCTTCGTTCTTTGTTTCAAGCGCGGCATTTGCCTCCCCTTAAAAGAGCATCGCCCCGATGCTATAGCTGAGACAGTAGTTTGCGCAAGAAGTCACTTTGTAGAAGCGACGGTGCCTCGCAGAGTCACTCGCTGACGTATGGCTTAATGCGCACTACGTGCACAAGCTCAGGTTGGTGCTGGCGACGCCTTGAACAGTTTGGGCTATCCGGGACGACTTCATAGGTAACGTCACTTAGTCGTCGCAGCACTCGGTAAGGTCCGAAGTACCTTCTGAGCAATTTTTCGGATAGTCCCCGTCTTCGTACAGGTGTCCACACCCATACCCTGTCCCCGGTTTCGTACGTTACAGGTGTATGACGTTGGTTATAGCGGCCTGCGTCGTGCTCTTGCTGGTTGTATATTCGCAGACGTGCGAGCTGCCTGGCTTCCTCTGCGCGTTGAGTAAACGCGTCAGCACTCGTTTCGTTGTCATCGCATTCGTGTGGCAGCATCGCGTCTAACATCGTTCTTACTTCTCGTCCGTAAACAAGGCTGAATGGGGTCATCCGTGTGGTTTCTTGTTTCGCAGTATTGTATGCGAACGTTATGTAAGGGAGAATCTCGTCCCAGTTTTTGTGTTCGAAGTCCACATACATTGAAAGCATGTCTTCTAGAGTTTTGTTAAGTCGCTCGGTCAACCCGTTGGTTTGTGGATGGTAAGCTGTCGACTTGCGATGAATAGTGCCACTGAGCACCAACACATGATCTAAAAGCGCGGCCGTGAATGCGGTTCCGCGATCTGTTATAACGATCGATGGCGCACCGTGTCTCAGCACAATGTTCTCTATGAAGAACCGGGCTACCTCCTCTGCTGTGCCTCTCTGGATGGCTTTTGTCTCGGCGTAGCGAGTAAGGTAGTCGGTCGCCACTATAACCCAACGGTTACCAACACTAGAGGTGGGAAGTGGGCCCAAAAGGTCCATTCCGATCTGGTCAAACGGCGTTGTCGGGATCTGGACAGGGTGTAGCAAACCGGCTCGTTTCGTTGGAGGTGACTTGCGCCGCTGGCAATCGAGGCAGGTCCGAACATGATGCTTCACGGTAGCGGTGAGTCTAGGCCAGTAATATCTCCCTCGAACTCTGCTCAGTGTGCGCGTGTAGCCTAAATGTCCAGATGTTACCTCGTTGTGGCACGCTTGCAGCACCTCAGATCGAAGAGTGGTAGGGACGACAAGCAGGTAGGTGGACCCGTCTGACGAGAAGTTCATTTTGTAAACGACATTGTTTCGCAGACAGAACGACGATAGTCCTCTTGTAAAGGCTTTGGGTGCATTCTGGCTTCGTCCTTCTAAATAATTAATCAAGCCAAGTAGCTCAGGATCGTCATGCTGGTGATCTGCGATGGTTGACGTGTCGAGGATTCCGAGGAATGCTGTTTCTTCATCAAAAGCAGCAGCCGACTCTATTGGTGATCGAGATAGGCAGTCGGCGTCCGTGTGTCGTTTTCCCGACCTATACACCATCGTTATATCAAACTCCTGTAGTCTAAGGCTCCAGCGGGCCAATCGCCCGGAAGGATCTTTCAGACTTGTTAACCAACACAACGAATGGTGGTCACTGATAACCTTGAATGGGCGGCCGTACAGGTATGGGCGAAATTTCATAACTGCCCACACCACGGCCAGGCATTCCTTTTCAGTGGTCGAGTAATTTGCTTCTGTGCGTGACAGAGTTCTGCTTGCGTAAGCAATCACTCTTTCCTCGTCATCCTGGTGCTGTACAAGCACAGCTCCGAGGCCAACATTGCTGGCGTCAGTATGGAGCACTGTAGGGGCTGTGTCATCAAAATGGGCAAGTACGGGGGTCGTCTGTAGACGTTGCCGCAAGTCATTGAAAGCATCTTCCTGTTCGTCGCCCCAAACAAATGCAACGTCATCCCTCGTGAGACGAGTTAAAGGTGACGCAATGCGTGCAAAATCTGGAATAAATCGCCGATAATATGCACAGAGACCCAGAAAACGCCTCACTGCCTTTTTATCTGATGGTGTTGGAAACTGTGCGACGGCGGCAACTTTTTCGGGGTCTGGACGAACTCCTGCATAACTGACGACATGGCCGAGAAACTGCAGTTCCTCAAAGCAGAAGTGACATTTTTCCGGCTTGAGCGTCAGGCCTGCGGCCCGTATGGCCTGCAAGACCATTTGCAATCGTTCAAGGTGTTCGTCAAACGTTGTAGAAAACACAATGACGTCGTCAAGGTATACTAGGCAGGTTCTCCATTTAAGGCCAGAGAGAACGGTATCCATGAGACGCTGGAAAGTAGCAGGAGCGGAGCACAAGCCAAATGGTAAAACCTTAAATTCGTAGAGTCCGTCTGGCGTCACGAAAGCGGTTTTTTCACGATCTCTGGCGTCTACTTCAATTTGCCAATATCCGCTCTTTAAGTCCATGGAAGAGAAGTAACGTGCGTTTCGAAGCCTGTCAATCGAATCATCTATGCGGGGAAGCGGGTAGACGTCCTTTTTTGTAACCTGATTTAGCTTTCGATAGTCGACACAGAAACGCAGGCTGCCGTCCTTCTTTTTCACTAGAACAACAGGTGATGCCCAGGGGCTTTTCGACGGTTGAATGACGTCGTCTTCAAGCATTTTTGCTACCTGCTGTTCTATCGCTTCTCGCTCTTTTGAAGCCACACGGTACGGATTTTGATGAATTGGTCTAGCCGTGTCCTCTGTGATGATTCGGTGCTTGGTCAAGGACGTCCGGCCAACTTTCGAGGTCGACGCAAAACAGTCGTGGAACTCGTCTAGCAGCACAAGCAGGCGTTCCCGCTGTTGCTGAGTTAAAGTAGGGCTGACGTCAAGGTTAGGTGCTAGGTCACGTGGGTCTTGTGCAGGTGTTGCTTCGAGTGCTGAAAAGCAGTCATGAACATCTGCGATCTCGTCGAAATGTGCCAACGTTGTGCCTTTTGGAAGGTGCCGTCGCTCGGAGGTGAAATTTGTCAACAGCAAGTTCGTTCGGCCGTCGGTGACATTGACTATTCCTCGTGCTACGGAAATACCGTGAGTGAAAAGCAGCGAGGTTATTTGGTCGGCGACTCCTTCACCGTCGAACGGTACGTCACATGCTACTGAAACGAGGATACATGATCGAGGCGGCACGACTATATTGTGGTCTTTGAGACGAAAGGATTTGTGCTCTGGTAATGTAGGATCAGTCACACGAGCACTCTCGTAAAATGAAACCACGCGGTCCGGGATGTTGATTATTGCGCCATGCTCCCTGAGAAAGTCCATTCCTATAATTAAATCTTTGCAGCACTCTGGGAGAACAATGAAAGTCGCGACGAAAGAAGAGTCCCCTATGCTGATTCTTGCTGTGCATCTTTCAGTAGGGAGCAGCAATTGACCACCCGCTGTTCTTATATGTGGTCCTGTCCATGGCGTTCTTACTTTTCTAAGATGATCAGCCAGCTTGCGACTTATTATGGAAAAATCAGCACCCGTATCGACTAAGGCCGTCACTTGCTCTCCGTCAATAATTACATTGAGGTCGGCGCTCACCATTTCGTCGTTGTTAATATTCGTTGGCGTCAAATCGTTCTGTCGCGGCAGTACTGGGGACTTTTTATCGTCTTGTGGTCGGGCTGCGACCTTACCCCGAGAGGTCGCCGCCTTTAGTTTCCCCGGTAAGGGCTGGGCGACCTTGTTCCCCGAAGGTCAGCAAAAGTACGTCGATTCGGTGATGATGTCTGAGCAGGGGATGGAGAGCGTGGCCTGTGGGCGGAATTGGGCTGGCGATGAGGAGGCGACTCGTGATAGGGAGACCACGTTGTTGCAGGTCCTCGAAAACCAGGGTCGTCATGGCGAACAATGTAGTCGTCATTGGCACGGCGACCGTCATACCCTGGCCGAGACGGGCGAAGCGATGTGTCGCGGTACCAACAATAGCGAGCTATATGGCCGGCACCACCACAGTTGAAGCAGAGAGGGCGCCGATCGACGGTGCGCCAAGCGTCCGTTCTGCGAAATTGTGGGCGTCTTATGTCCTCTCGTGGTGGTGAGTAAGGCGCGGCAAGTGGTGGCTGGTGGCATGGAGACATCGGAGACATGGGCTGACGTCTGAAAGCCTCCTGCAATGGTTGCGACGAAGGTGCGGCTGTAGGTGGCTGGTAGTATGATGTAATGGGCGGGACGGGTGGTGGTCGGCGGACAGCGTCGGCGTAACTCAGTTGACGCTGATCGCGATCAAGATCAGCTGCTGAAAATGCGTGCCTAAGTTCGTCACGAACGACCGCGGCAACGGCGGTCACTGGTGTATCCACTGGAGGAGTCCAAAGCTTCTGCATTTCTTCGCGGACAATATCTCTGATAAGGTCACGTAGGGAGCCCTGATTGTCCAGAGTCACTGAAGCGGCGTTGATTGGGGTGGTAGTGGACGAGCGATCATATTGCCTCGATCTTTGGTGCAGAGCCCGCTCAATGGCAGTGGCTTCTCTTATAAAATCGGCCACGGTAGTTGGGGCATTGCGCACAAGTCCAGCGAACAGTTGTTCTTTCACGCCACGCATAAGGTAGCGCAACTTCTTCTCCTCGGACATGTTGGGATCAGCCCGACGACAGAGGCGCGTCACGTCTTCAGCAAACATTGCCACAGTTTCGTTAGGTTTTTGAAGCCTTAACTCGAGCAGCTGCTGAGCCCGCTCTCGACGGTCGACGCTAGCAAAGGTGTCAATCAGCTGCTGACGAAAGTCATCCCATGTGGATATACGGCCTTCTCGATTCTCAAGCCACGTGTGAGCGCCGTCATCGAGAGTGAAATACGTGCGGGCGAGCTTCTGTTGAGCATTCCACTGGTTGATGTCGGCAACGCGTTCGTAATGCTCAAGCCAATCTTCAACATCTTCGTGTGGGGCACCACTGAAGCGATCAGGCACAAGTGGCTGAAGAAGCGTTACCTGGGCTGGATTGGAAACGGGGCTGCCTTGTATCCCTTGGACCAACTGTGGCTGGCTAGCGGAGGCCATTGGTAGAGGTACGTAATGCCTGGTAGAATGTTCGTCGAAGGAGGTCAGCTCTGGAGATAGGCCTAGCAACCGGCGACTGAAGCGGTGCACTGGTGTCGTAACAGATGGCTGCGTGTCGGGACTTGATGAACGGCTCCCAGATGGGGTGTTGAGCATCAGCAGGCTTGCAACCCAGCACCTCCACCAGTGTCGCGGTTCAACGTAAGCAGTGCACCGAGACGTTGAGTCCGAGAACAGACGGCGTGTGTTTTTATGCAGGAGCCAAGAGCAGGTGAGCCAAAAACGAAAGTACGTCGTCTTCTTCAGTCCTCCTTTTTCACGAGGCTGTTGGCGCGCACATCGTCTTCGTTCTTTGTTTCAAGCGCGGCAATATGTGGCAATGTAAACCAAAAAAATTACGCTTTGTTTGACATACGGTGAAATCGTTGATTGTCCCTTGTTTTTTTTGTTGTTGTTGTTGCTGAGCACCTTAAATGAAGAGCGTATGCAGGGAGTCTGCCATCAGGGCTTGTGTTTAGTCCCTGAATGCATTCCGGGCGGTAAAAGATTTTTAACATTTTTTTTTTCTTTCTCGTTTGGTGGAGTTCATTTTATCAGTGCCATATTCATGACGAAAGTATGTTAATACAGTCTTGCTTGGTACCTGCATATAACAAGGCCGCGTTGAAAAGAAAGAATCAGCAGATTCCATGTACCTGGAAATCCATGTTATGCAAAGCATGCGGAGGAAAGCTGACCGTGTTGCAGATTTTTTAATTGAGTGACACGTCAAGAAATTACGCTAAATTAATGTACAAATATCGCACGCACAGGCATATCTTGAAGAGTTGCAGATGTTTATATAACCAGTTGTTTGCACTTGCGCAACGATGTCTACTGGAACATGCGTATTATCAACACCAGAAGATGATATGAAGTGCAAATGCTCGCGAAGATGCTGGCCCTGGACACCGCTACATAAATGAACTTCAGATCAAGGCAGCTAACCACACCTGACGTTAACTCGACGTCACAGCTGTATCAAAATAGTACATATGTAATGTTTATAAAATTGGGTAGGCAGCACTGCAACCACTACTGACGTTTCGCGAAGATTAGCGACTATTTGAGAAGTAGTTCCGAGACCTGGCGCAGCTCTGTGATAAAATGCTTCATTGGCATCCAGAATGCTTGGGTTCAAATTCAGCTGGCACTCGTCTGGTCGACGCCACCGACGTCGGGTATTTCTTGATACTCGCGCGTTAAAATTGCCCATGTGTCTTCTCGTCATTCCTGGGAAGATAGCAAGTGTCAATCATCTGTGGTACACACCCGCGTACCAGCGGCACATTCCCGCCCGTGGGTGTGTGCCACTGTCTGGCGGGAAGTATTGCGTTGTACGCGATGGGATTGTGACATTATTCATGTCATGAAAAGCGCGTCCTATTTGTCAAATCATCTTACCCTCTCATGCTAATTTCGGTTCATGCCAAGTAAATGGGGTGACCACGAGAGCACCCAAACGTAAGTGGCTAGATAGATAGATAGATAGATAGATAGATAGATAGATAGATAGATAGATAGATAGATAGATAGATAGATAGATAGATAGATAGATAGATAGATAGATAGATAGATAGATAGATAGATAGATAGATAGATAGATAGATAGATAGATAGATAGATAGATAGATAGATAGATAGATAGATAGATAGATAGATAGATAGATAGATAGATAGATACGCTAAAAGTCGCCGCAGTTCTCTAAGAAATGCTTCGCATTCAAAAGATTGGGGGACCGTGAAGCTTCGCCTTTTGGAGTTGAACGCAATAGCGACATCCTGTTCCTAACGCTTACTTCAATTAAACACTAACCCCCGTATTTTAGAACGCCCCTTCACTTAACGCTCCACCTTCTCTTGAAAAAACCGATGGGAGCGCCATCTCTAGGCAGGGAGAATCACTGCATATCAGTGATAATTTGCTGCTATTCTTGAGTAGAGCAGTGCCGTTTTCAGCCGAGCAGCGGCGCAGCGCTCAACTCTCTCAAGTGAAGGTCGAGTCGAGGAGCGTTTGTGAATACGGGTGTTAGTACCTGAAACCTTTTAAAATTTGCTATGCACCCCCTACGTTGCCTTCAGGTAGTAGGTGGAGTAGCGTGTGCCTTTCGTAGTGGGGTACCGGCTTTGAACCATAGAACCATCGTGACAATTAGATATTGTGGGCATTTAAAGCACGCTTCTTCATCACCTGTGCGAAACCATCGTCACCTAGTGTTCTTCATCTTCCTCTTCAAACAGTCCGACTGAAGAGCCATGTTCACTAACGATGAAGATGAACAACACTTGGTGATGATGCTTCTGTACAGGTGATGAAGAAGCGTGCTTTAAATGCCCACAATATTTTGACGCCCGTTGGCAATCAACGCTTGTGCCACGCGTAATTGCTGCAATATTTCATGTTGCATTGTGAAGCATGCGTACAGTACGTGTGTGTTTGTGAAGCATGAAAGCTACAATGACCGCATTTTCGAGCATAAGAAGTTCTTCTTTCGCTGTGTTCAAAAGCAGAGGCGTGGCGGTAATAAGCCCTAAAAGCTACCTAGCATTAAGGAGAAAAAAAGCAGAGGCGTGGTTGTGGGGGAGAATATCCGGTTGCCATGCGAATGACCCGGGTTCAATCCCCACTTAAACCCAAACAACCCTGGTTCGGTCCCCACTCTGCTCCAGTATTTCTCATTGTTTATTTGTTTTATTTGCATCGTTCTTTATTTTTCGGTCACGCGGAAGATGATGATTTTTCGCTCACAACTAAAGGCACCGACACCACTGCCAACGCTGGAATTTCTGCGAAACGAGCTCTTTAACGCTGTGCGTTGAAATACATTTATCCGGAGTGGGTATCAGTCTTGTCATAGGCATCATCATCATCGTCACCATTCTGCCTAGAGTACTGGCGGACAAAAGCTGCATGGAGAAAACTTCGTCAACCAGCGCCCTACATATTGGAGTATGCGAACGATAGGTTTCAAAGATTTGTTTTCATGCCGGGAACTAACCACACCAATAACCGCTTTACCTTATGGGAAAATACCATAATAAAACTAAGGTGCCCCGCCATGGTGATCTAGTGGCTAAGGTACTCGGCTGCTGACCAGCATGTCGCGGGATCGAATCCTGGCTGCGGTGGCTGCATGCCACCGAAGCCCGGAGGCCCCTGTGCTCATACTTGGGTGCGCGATTTTTCGTGGTTCGTTGTGGTTCTTAGCGGCTTGAACCAGTCTCTTCTCTAAGACTTTTGTACTTTCGATCACTCTCTGTTTACGCATTGTCATGTGCATCTCTGCATGTGGCACCGCACCACGCCTTCTTTTTGGCTCACTGTTGTCTCCAGCAAAATGGCCACACTTCAAGGGAAAAAAGCAGTAAAAATGAAGCCGCTGTCAAAACTGTACATGCATCAGCGTACTTTAGGACAGCGAACCGAACAGGTACACTAAAGAAAAGATGTATTTTATTCTTAGAATAAATCCATTCTGCACGAAATCATCTTCGTCAATCGAAATCGCTGAGTCAATGGTTGCTTCTGCGCATCGAAAGTTTTTCCAGACACAATATTTTAGTTAAAAACCCGAAAGGGCAAAGAGCTTATCAATAAAGCGAAAGAATGGTGAAATCAAACAATAGCTGAGTCGGAACTGAGACAGGCATCCGGGACAAGAGTTGCGAAATAGGCTTTCTAGAGTTTTATTTCATCGGTGAGATAGCGACAGCATTCTTTTCTTGTTCTCTCGGTCGTATGCGAGGCGGCGATGCGTTCCAGCGCACTTCTTCGATATCGAAGGTTTTTCGTTTGTCGCACTTGCCCCATCTCCATTTCATACCTCCTAGTCGTGCCAGTGCCTTCTGTGACTTTCGTACGTCGTAGCTTTAGATTTTACCTTTTCTTTCTGACAGAAGCTTACCTTACGGCTTGGTTGCGTGTCACTTCCCCGAGGACGTTTGCGTTGCTCGCAAACACAAGTTACCTGCTTCGGTGCTGTTTTTGCTTGAATGAGCTAGGCCTGTTTCTGCATAAGGCACAAGGTATAGGCACAAGGCAGCTCCGCTAGAGGAGGATGCATTTGCGCGATTCGAGATCATGAATTCCCAGACGCACGCAGGCACGCAGAATAAAGGAAGGAAAAATTTGTCACCTACAAAAAGTAATCCTTTCCATTTTCCCTAAAACGCATAATGTTTTTCTTCTATGTCTACTTATTGATCGCCGCTTCCCTCCCCTCGAAGATTTGTGGGACCAACACAGTTTAACACGGCCTCCAGGATCGGCCAGCCTTTAACCATGCAACTAAGATGACAGCATCACGTGGCGCCACATTGAACCTCTTCATGCCATGACCCAGCCACGATGGTGACCTGCGATGTCATACGGTGACGTCATCACAGGATGATGATTTCTCGCATCACTCATGGTTACGCCATTAAAACCGACGGCCACTTATCACTTTGAATGAGGTATCTAAGGCTTTCAGTTTGAAAAAAAAAACTGCCGAGAGCGTCATTAGAGGGTGTAATTGCAAAAATTACTCCCGACGCTGTGGTCCTGTAGCCCCGCCGCGGTGGTCTAGTGGCTAAGGTACTCGGCTGTTGACCCGCAGGTCGCGGGTTCAAATCCCGGCTGCGGTGGCTGCATTTCCGATGGAGGTGGAAATGTCGTAGGCCCGTGTGCTCAGATTTGGGTGCACGTTAAAGAACCCCAGGTGGTCAAAATTTCCGGAGCCCTCCATTACGGCGTCTCTCATATTAATCATATGGTGGTTTTAGGACGTTAAACCCCACAAATCAAATCATCTGTGGTCCTGTAGTGCCGTCGTGCACGTTGACGCAGTTCCATGGCCACATATAAATAGTGCAAGTCATATTATCGTCAGGCCGTGACAAGGGCGAAGGCGGTAGCCGACTTGCTCAAAACTAAACATGTTACTTTATTGAAGCTGGTCTCAGAAAAAAATTGGTTCCAAATCTTCATGTTACACCGCAAATGTTATCGAAAAACGATATTCTTGCGTCTGGACATAGTGAAAAAAAAAACGTTTATTTGATGCAAGAAAATCGGTGAATGGTATTTTGCAGGCGCTGCGTTAGAGTGCCTCGAGCTTGTTGCGGAGGCGAACGAGCGCATCGAGGCACGTTAGGCATAAGCGCCATCTGGCAGTTATCTTCGAAAACGAAGGCGTGCAGCCTGCGGAGAAAGATGCGGGCCAGTCTCGGTGGTGATAAGGTGTAGAACGCAAAGCGACGGGCAGGTGCCACCACCGTGACGTCGTAGCAAAGCTTTGGAAACACCTTTTTGAGCATCGCGTCGCACTGGCAGCGCTGTGTGGTTAAACGCTACAATCCTTAGAGTTACTTGTGTGTGCCTCTTCTAGTATAAATGCAGACAGACAAAACTTCAAAGTGTTCTTATGGCGCCTCAGATATGCGCAATCGTTGCTTTTTTATTCGACAATCGCAAAACTATGAACGCTAAACCTTGAGCAATATTGGTGGGCGCTGCGAATGGGGTTGGCCGTTTAGTGCCGTTTAAAGTAATGTTAGGGCGAACAAACAGACAAATGTACAGACAGAGAGAGAGACAGACAGACAAAATTCTTCCTTCGAAGGTCCCCAAGAAAGACTATCGTCTTCAAAAATGGAAAGGTAAGGTACTAATTATTTACTTTGCACCCTGATAGCTGCGAACGGAGCGTCGAGCGTCGGTAATATCATCATCGGCGGAGAGGCATCGTGTTTTCTACAGTAGCCGCTGAACCTTCCAGCGCATTGGTGGTGCTCGCATAAGCTATCCAATGTATTTGTTTAGTCGCGTGCAGCGCGTGACCTTAAGAAAATTGCCTACGACTGCAAAGCTTATGAAACACCATAGTGTGGTCTGCGCTGAGCGTTGCACTCTTTTCGGGTGAATTGCCGATTATATTGAGATCAAAAATACTAAGTAAGTAATCCACATCAGATGTTGCGTCAGTATTTTCACCTACGTAAAACGTCTGATAAGTGCAACCTGAGAGTACGTTCTATGGTTAACACGCAAAGGTGTGCTCGGATACGAATTCTGGAACGTTTGAACTGAATGGTTCTCTGAACTTCAATGATGTTGCTCTGAAAAAACCTGGCTAACGTTATTGACAGACTTGTTTTCGATTAGCACACTACACGATAACCGGATACGGAATTCAGAGCACGCAGTCGTAGTTCGGGAGTCAAGTGCCCCATCAACTGCATCGCAACGATAGCGGCAATAGATCCACAGCCCGGCTCCAGTGTCGAGAATTGACACCGAAGAATTCCGCGTGTTTTTCTTCATACGTGCTGTAATGAGTTAGGGGACATCGGAAGACTTGAATTCCCTCTGTGGGGAGTTACGACTGCGCACGTTCCAACGAACGTCTGCAAGAGAGACGAAAGAAACGCTTGACAGAGAGTTGTTTAGACATGATGTAACCTAAAATAAATAGACAATTCTTGAACTTCATTGCAGAGGAACAAAAGTGACGTCTCATACCGAAGGCTGCCACATTAAAGGGTCATACCTTGTTCTTCAAGGGAACACAAATTTCAATATTTTCACTGCTCCCGCTTGAGAGACAAGGATTACGCACAGACCACGAAATACTCTGACGTGATGAGGACGTCATTGTATGACGTCATCGCTTGGCAAAAGTCCGTCATTCACGTAGGCAGTGCAAAACCAGGGCAGTTACAGGAAGCTTGCAGGGGCTCCCACCTGCCTGAATGAACGTCTCAAAACCAAGATATGATTTTGAGAGATGACGTTTAGGGGCCGGGATCGTACACGCGGCTATCGAATCAGCAGCCGAGCACCGTATAACAACTGTTACACCGAGGCAGACCACCCTGGAAACACTACAAAGCGTTATTCACAGAAAGCTTTTGGAGAGGGGCGCGGGAGTGGATGAACACAATGGCACGTTGGGGTAAGGCGCGAGAACGATGAAGACTGACTAGAATACAAATTGTGTGGACTAGCGCTGGCACGTTTATGAAAATATTTATTTGCAGAACATATGACGGTGCTGACGCGAAGATATCATCAAAGCATAGTGCTCAGACGACCAGACAAGTGGTAGGAACAATGTGCATCACTGTCTTTTGTGCGCACGTAATTGACTTCAGCACGTTTTATCGTTGATAAGCTGTCTTTTTTATTATTTTGAGCATTTCTGTGCAATGCCGATTGTTTTTGTTTTTAGTTTTTGAGTTCATGTTTTCCTTGACTAAATCTTTTCATTCACGGGTCAGCGCTCGTCCGTCTGCGTTAGGCTCTACTCCACCTTCGTCGTTCGTGTGCTGCAAGCAGAGATGCTATACCGTGCCAACTAGCCCTACTTTCAATGCCAGATCAATACATCGGCTCCGAAGAAAAACAAGGCGTTGGTTGCCGCCTTCAACTCATCCTCGTCGAATTCATGAGATTCCCTGTGAGTAGTACTTCATTCTCAAATGTGAGTCCCTTGCGAACATGGGTATATTTCGGAACGAATTGACGCTCTCTTCGTTGCAGACGCGAGAAAGAGTTTCCATTACTGTAATAAAAAAACTTCTGGCACTGACAACATTATTATGCTTAGATTTACGTCAGAATGGTTTTCAAAACGGGTTTGGGCAACGTGACCAGATGAAGAAGGGAATTTCGCAATATCAATGGTATCGCTAGCCTTGGAAAAAAAAAACCTTTTGAAAGTTCGTTCCAAAAATTGAGAATTACTTTGAATTCTCAAACCCTTCTTTCCCTTCGGGCTTTTTATCTGGGCCGCAGCAACAGGAATGCCTTCGTCGCCACGCGGGCGTTATGCCAGATACACAAGAAAAATTAGGTCAAGCTATCGGCAATCAAAAAAATAATTGGACTTCTTTACACTATTTGATTGTATTGAATATTCTATTCCTATTCTTACATGATCCTTAGATAACCGATAAAGCCCCGCCGTGGTGGTCTAGTGGCTAAGGTACTCGGCTGCTGACCCGCAGGTCGCGGGTTCGAATCCCGGCTGCGGCGGCTGCATTTCCGATGGAGGCGGAAATGTTGTAGGCCCGTGTACTCAGATTTGGGTGCACGTTAAAGAACCCCAGGTGGTCAAAATTTCTGGAGCCCTCCACTACAGCGTCTCTCATAATCATATGGTGGTTTTGGGACGTTAAACCCCACATATCAGTCCATCAATCAGATAACCAATAAATTCATATTTCTACATCTAAACATTAACTTTTCTCTTTTATTGACCTATGCTTTAAGAGGCCTATCCCCCGTAGCGGGTACGAGCCACTTGTAAAAAGTTAAGCAAGCGAGGCTGCTCATTTCAACGTTATATCCTAAATAGTTCCTGTCTGTGTGTGCGTTCGATGAAAATGTGTGAAACATGAAACATGATAGGGAATGCTATAATTTTCTCAGGTCAGCCATGACAATTTCACAACTTTTGGTAGCTTTAAAAATGTATATTGCTATTTACCAAAAAAAAAACTAATCCCAACAAGAAATATTTTCAGCCAGACGTGTCCTCGCTTACATAACGGGATCGAATCCCGGCGGCGGCGGCTGCATTTCCGATGGAGGCGGAAATGTTGTAGACCCGTGTGCTCAGATTTGGGTGCACGTTAAAGAACTCCAGGGAGTCGAAATTTCCGGAGGCCTCCACTACGGCGTTTCTCATAATCTTATGGTGGCTTGGGGACGTTAAACCTCACATATCAATCAATCTGGCCTCGCTCACAAGGGTGCTGACTGACGCATAAACTTCGGAGCCTCGTGATTTTTCGTTTCATGCAGTAAGTTGGTGGTTGCCTGTCAGTCATAACATGGCAAATTGTTTGCTAGAGTGCGTGACAGATAAGTAAATACAGGCTACTCGTTAACGTTATACTGACAACAGTGCACCAAGAGAAGAGGGATAGGAAGATACACAGACGAGGGCTGAAGAAACAAGCAACGCTCATCTGTGTTCCTTCCTATCTATTGTCTCTTGTTGCGCTGTTGTAAGTATAATGGACCGCCAGCTCGTTCAGAGATTCGCTATCCTCATTAGCAAGCAGACTCAGTTTTAGTTTGAGAGAGCTCCAGGAACGACAAGCCACCGTACAAAGCTATCGCCACGGATAGCGTGCACAACGCAACGCTCGACCACGCCAGCACACAAAACTGTGACGCACTTCCGCATAGTCCGCATCAAGAAGTATTTATCAAGAGGAAAGGGGACAGCAGTGTCTCCAAACTGAAAACTTTCAGCGCATGTGCCACGACATCACATGCAGCTACTAAGCAGCAGTCTGCTTGAGCAAACATGGCAAAAAGAAATATGGCGGCTATGACGTCATGACAACTTGCGCTGACTCCATCATGGTGACGTAATGGAAGTAGGGGGGGGGGGGTCAACGTGTGGTCAGATTATAGGGCATAAAGTTTCCTAATGTACATTACAGGAAACTCTGGCGCTACTGTCTATGGGAGCTGCAACGCACGGCCCTTTAGCGTGCAAGGGAATAATGGGTAGTACACACATTTGTCTAATCTTCGTACTTCTGGCCTGCTTTTGGCTCCGTGTGTGTTCGTGTGGCTTGAAGCTGTTTTCTCACGAAACAAAAATCAGCAAATGTTCAGCTGTTGCGCTTCACCACCTTATTTTTTTAGGCTTACCTTTTCAAACCGGGTCACGAAATTTTAAAGGGTTGAATCTTTCTTTCAAAACAAAGCCAAAACACAGCAACAAACGAAGCCGCAAGTACGATACGCCGTTCGCAAGTACAAAGACTATGCAAATGCGCATACTACCCACCACTCCCATGCACGCTGAACGATCGTAGCGACAGAGTACCCTCTAGTTAATATTAAGAAACTCTGTGTTATAGGGTGTCCATGGCACGAGAGTGGCGAACATGCACACAAACTTCAAGATCCATGTAAAATGCCTTCTAAGCTACATATGTTCGCGGTGGATCTTATGCAGATGATACCGCATGTTCCCGAGAATCGATCGTGCAGGCTATCTTGGCCGCGAAATTTTGTGTCACTATCCCGTTAATAGTCAAAACTTCTGAACGTAAAGGCGGGTTATTTCTTGGCATTTCCCGTATTTTCTACAAATTTCGCGACGCTAGCATTCTGTTCAGGTGACGTACGTCCGGAAAAAATTAGCTCCTGACTTTACCATGCCAGGAGAATGTCATTAGCAAATTGTCTCCTACAATACTTCGCCCTCCATTCGAACACCCGTTCTACCATGTTCCGCATGGCTATCACGCGTGATCGAATAATTTCACTTCGTTTTGTTAGTTTTCGTCTGCACAGCGGTCAACACGCGTCTTGAACGACGGAGAATCGCACTTTACATTGCCCCGCCGTGGTGGTCTAGTGGCTAAGGTACTCGGCTGCTGACCCGCAGGGCGCGGGTTCGAATCCCGGCTGCGGCGGCTGCATTTCCGATGGAGGCGGAAATGTTGTAGGCCCGTGTGCTCAGATTTGGGTGCACGTTAAAGAACCCCAGGTGGTCTAAATTTCCGGAGCCCTCCACTACAGCGTCTCTCATAATCATATAGTGGTTTTGGGACGTTAAACCCCACATATCTATCAGCAATTTACATGAACAGCAAGGGCGACATCTATAGACAGTTTTAAATCGGCCACATGTGAGTATGCATGGCGCCACTCATGTACCTGTCTTGCAGTTTCCATCCTTCCTAATCTCCACAGCTGCGATAACTGATTTGTCAGTCAGAAGCACTGTCAACTGTATGGCACCGAAAAAAAGTGCAACCACCCAGATTGCAACCTTTTATTGTAGGTTCATGGTTAAACATCCTACGTACAAAGAAAGGTTTGCTTCGTTTCTTTTTCTGATTCTTGCTTGGTTTGCTTGTTTTGCGCTTGCGCCAAACCCATAAGAGCACTTTGGGTGGCCAAAGCGGTTGTTGTATCCGCGGTAATGAACAAGGGTGAAAAATGCGAGGCAGGGCGCGTTGAACGGCTCGAGGCTACTTCGAGCCGTTTATATAAATAAATAAATAAATAAATAAATCAATAAATAAATAAATAATTAAATAATTAAATAATAAATAAATAAATAAATAAATAAATAAATAAATAAATTATAAATGAGTAAATAAAAAATAAATAACTAAATATTCAATCGATCGCCCTTTGATTCCAAGTTTGTTATATCTCGCGCTGGGTATAATGGCTAAATATATATTCTAAGCATGACAAACTTATGCTAAGTAATATCGTAGAATGTTCGACAATTTGAAGTGATTTCCTTGTAGTGTAATGCAGCCGTAGCGCTTAAAATACAGGAACCCAAGGAAGAGAACAGAAATGCGCTGAAAGCTTTTAAGCGCTAAGGCTTCATTGAACGTAACGAACAAACTAGCCCAAAAGTCTGTTCTCTTGGAACAGATTCGTAATGGTAATGTATTGGTGTACTGAAATATAAACTTTTGGCGTCAAAAGCTAAAGTTCAACACTTCAATAAAAACGGTGTATACTTTGACGAAAGAATCCTTCAGGCGGTAGAAAAAAAATGTTCATGTTTCTTATTTAGTAGATGAGAAGTTGCGTTGGTGCACGACATGCTTGATCAACCCATAATTTTTTACACTTCCAACTAAACATTTTTCAATCACTAGCAATAATTGCTGCATTTGCTCGATGATTGTTCACTAGAGTAATCACTGCTGCAATAATTGCTCCCTATAGCGTTGAAATTTGCCGCACGTGCCTCAAAGAAATGAAGGACATTGTAACTTCATTTCTTCGCAACTGCAAGCGCATCTCCTAAAAGGATCTTTGTTATCACTGAGCAACAGTCGCCGTGAAAAAAGAAATAGTGGTTCATTTGTGAATACGGATACAAATAAGCTATACAGATGGACAGCGGATGCTTGCTCCTTAGAGCGACATCCAGAATCGGGATCGTTTTAATGAAACACTTTCTGTAGATACGTGCACAAAAAACCCAAGACCAGAGAGACGGGGGGCAGCTGGCCGAGAAATAAGTGCAGGTAGGAGGACGACGACATCTGTCTACCCGAGTCCTGATGCCAAATTAAGAGTGCAGAACGTTCCATTTCGTATTTCGGAAGTACACCCAGCTTCCTCCCAACCTCGCCCATTCCGCTTCCTTCCCCTTCACCTCCGCTTCCACCCCTACTGCTGAATTATTCATGACTTCCGAAGCTCCGCTAAGACAAGCCTTTTTTTCCAGCCTAGGTCGTATACGACCCAGCGAAACAATCGATCATCGTTTAGAAGTACTTTTCAGGAGCGACGTCTATGGCAGCACGCTGCAGCAGTTTTAGTTTTTGTCCTAGCGTGTGTACTCATTCGCACTCTTCTTTCGCACTCGGTGAAACAAATGAGCACGAATTAAGTTTTAAAAAAATGTAAAAAAACGTGCTGCTGTGATTCCTTGCGCTACGTTCCCACCCGTTAGGTGTTAAATTGTTATCCCGTGCTTTAACTTTGGAGAAAAACACTCGGAAAGCTAATGCATGAAGAAAATGCAAATCTTTTTCCGAACATAAAAAATCAACGATGCTGTTTTCCGCTTGACACACTGAATGTTTTTTTTTTCTTCACATGGCCATTCACACAGCAACGTAGTCAGTAGCCCCTAGATACCGTATTGGTCACTAGCGTGGGTCAAGCGGTGTATTCAAATGAACTGAAGAAGTGATGCCACATTTCTTCCATCGAGGACATTTTTTTTCTGGGAGGCGCTGGGGTACGATTACAGTGTACCATACTCGCGGACAGCTTTTTCTCGGAAATGAAGAGAAAGCTATCGGGGACGGAGCCACATCACATGTACTCTTCTGCAAAGTAGTCCGCTTTCACTCGCATTTCGAATGACGACTGCACTTGAATAATAAGATTGCGTACCATTTGTTTTGTTTGCTTTTTCCACTTAGACAGCCAGTTGTGAGCGAGTTTCATCACGAGCTACATCGGCGAGTCATACGAATACCTGGTAAACAGGGAGCACTCACCTAAAGACGAGGACGCCATTTTGACGGTTTTGTTCACGCGACGTTTTCACATGCGCAAAAACGCGAAATGACAATGGATATATAGAAAGACAAATACAAATCTCTACTGAGCGCGTGCTGTGTGACTCTATAAATAGCACCCCGTAGAAAATGAAGAGATCTATTTTTCTGGCAATTTTCCCCTGAAATACCCGGAGTGAATGGTCGGACCGTATTCTTCAACGGTGGCACACGCTCACTTTGGCTCCGTAGCCATTCCTTCATTACCAAGCAAACTGGCCTAGTACAATTAAGTATACGGTGTAGTTAACCGTATAGTCATTGGGGCTTCGAAAGCTAGCCGTCAGGGATTCAGACCCCTCACTCAAACGCATCGTTTGGAGTAACGAGGCTGTGGATGCGGCAGCGCGCGTACTAAACCACCCGGCACCTCACCCAGGCTTTTTTCGGCTCGGATACAAGCCCAGTGCTTCTGCCAATCAGAGAAATCCTGGTGTACTATTGAGAACGACATCTTCTTTTCCCGCTGCCTGCTAGTGGCCTGAGTGAGGCCGATGAATGAACCCGAAGGCGCCTGCAGACCAACACCTCGTTGTGTCCTGTAATAGTAAAGATTTTTTGACCCGAAAGTTGATGGACGGTACACTCACCGTGGGGAAGTATCCGATAACTTTTACAGTGTGTGGCAATGTCAGATGAATCCTGCTCTTCTACCTAACCCTTCGCATACTAGGGAGGCATGGGAGACAGCCCTACTCGATTGCTCATTGGAGGCGCAAAGACTTCTAGTTTAACGGGCGCGGGTAGCGGGCTTTTCCAGCGGGCTCCCGGAATAAGGACTGTCCCTGGGTAAAGGGTTCTTAGGGGCCTGCAAACTCTCCATGAATAATTAACCTTCTTGCCTTTCCTCTCTACTTCTCTCTCTTTCTCTCTCTCCATTCGATTGGATAAACTTGTCTTTGGTCCTCCAAAACACAGATCCCTGTGTTGCGGGCAGCTCCCACGTGGGGACTGAGATGCCGAGCTCCTCAGCCGCCTCGCGGGCTTGGTGGACAGCCCGGAGCGGATCTGCCAATTACGAGCTGCGGATTGCCGTCTCCCATCTGGCAGAGGTGGTGTTCGATGAAGGAGCGAATCGGTTACACTGCCAGAGCATATGTTCTAACGAAGCTATTTCCCACGATGTGGACAATGATTACTTGGGTATAGGTCAGGGTACATGATGTGTAACATTTTCAAAGTAGGGTACATCCGCGTTTGCAAAAGCCTTATTGTAAGTGCTTGGGGCCGGGTTAGATTTTTTTGAGGTGGAGGGAAAATCCTTCTAGACAGGTAGAAATGTTTAGTGAGCTCGTTATATTGTCACAAAGACACAGGCACGCAGGTACGAAATAGGGCGTTTACTTTCGCAACCCAAGGGCGAGAAACGCGAACACCAGAGCACGGGCACACAGAACTACTTCGTTGTCCTCTTCAGAGGCTGGCTACTATAGTTGCCAGCCTACCTTGCGTCAATTCCCCCCTTTCAAGAGAGACCGTCCCGGTCGATTGACTGAGATGCTAGAGGTGGCCATGAAAGAAAAAAAATGATCACGTCAATGAAAAAAAAAAGCCCACGCTGTTGTGGATAATAAGGAAAAAGTTCGAAGTGTTCATAACTCGCGGGCGTGGTACGGTTTCATCCGTACTACATGGACTACTTCTGGACGTGGACGTCTTCGGTTTAAACTGGTGTCGGAGCTTTGGGGAACTACCTCGTAATTCACGTCACTGAGGCAGCCCACAACTTCGTAAGGGCCAAAGTAGCGCCGCAATAGCTTCTCCGAAAGCCCACGATTTCTAACAGGTGTCCACACCCATACATAGTCACCTGGTTGATAGTGGACGCTCCTTCGGCCTTGGTGGTGACTGCGAGCGTCGATATCTTGCTGCGCGCGAATGCGGTTCCGTGCAAGCTGGCGGGCTCCCTCGGCTTTCTCAACGAAGTCGTCAACGCTGTCATTTCCGCTGTTGTCCTGGTCTACGGGGAGCATAGCGTCTAACGGTGTTGTGACTCGACGGCCATAAACAAGCTCGAATGGTACTAGGTCTGTGGTCTCTTGCACAGCGGGGTTATAAGCAAACGTGACGTACGGCAAAATTTCATCCCACGTTTTGTGCTCTACATCAACATACATAGATAGCATGTCGGCCAATGTTTTGTTTAACCTCTCCGTCAAGCCGTTCGTTTGGGGATGATAAGCTGTTGTTTTCCGGTGGTTGGTGTGCGTCAGCTTGGTGACTTGTTGCAATAACTCTGCCGTAAACGCTGCTCCGCGATCGGTTATGAGAACAGCAGGTGCACCATGGCGCAAAACAATGTCGTGGACAAAGAATCTGGCGACTTCAACTGCAGTTCCTTTAGGCACAGCTTTGGTTTCTGCATGGCGAGTCAGATAGTCGGTCGCGACAATTATCCACTTATTTTCTGAGGATGACGTAGGGAAGGGACCAAGAAGATCCATTCCTACTTGCTGAAATGGTGCTCGAGGTGGATCAAAAGGTTGGGGGAAGCCGGCGGGCTTTGCGGGTGGAACTTTACGCCTCTGACAGTCACGGCAGGTGCGGACGTAGCGCTGAATGGACGAATACAGCTGTGGCCAGTAGTACCTTTGTCGGATGCGTGCTAATGTCCTAGCAAAGCCTAAGTGATCGGCAGAAGGATCCTCGTGGCACGCCTGCAAAACTTCCTCACGCAGTGCCGTTGGAACGGCGAGGAGGAAAGTTTCCTGGCTGCTCTCCAGATTTCTCTTGTAGAGAACATTGTTCCGCAGGCAATACGTTGTTAAACCACGCGAGAGCCGGCGTGGGACGATAACGTCTTCTCCTTGAAGGTGCTGGATGACAGGAAGTAGCTCAGTGTCCTCACGTTGAAGCTCAGCCATCCGCACCACATCGACGATGCCAAGAAACGGTAAATCTTGTTCAGTGTCAGATGACGTCGGGGAAATAGGAGCACAAGACAGGCAGTCAGCATCTGTATGCTTATGTCCTGATCGGTAGACCACCGTTATGTCGTACTCTTGAAGGCGGAGGCTCCAGCGGGCGAGGCGGCCTCATGGATCCCGTAGATTGGCAAGCCAACAGAGCGAATGGTGGTCACTGACCGCTCGAAATGGCCGGCCGTATAGGTAGGGTCGAAACTTGCTAATGGCCAAACGACTGCTAGGCACACTTTTTCGGTGGTAGAGTAATTAGCCTCTGCTTTTGTGAGACTGCGGCTCGCGTAAACGATCACACGCTCTGCGCCGTTCTGCCATTGAACTCGAATGGCCGTGTCAGTCTTGTAAGAGGTTCCACAATTTTTGAAAATTCTTCGACAAAACGGTGGTAGTACGCACAGAGTCCGAGGAATTGCTGAACAGCCTTTTTGTCTCCAGGACGAGGGAAATCGGCAACGGCAGCCAACTTCTCCGGATCTGGTCGAACACCCCTCGGGCTAACCACGTGGCTGAGAAACTTGAGTTCCGGATAGCCGAAGTAGCACTTTTCGGGCTTGATGGTAAGGTTCGCTCTTCTTATTGCAGTGAGGACACTTTTTAGCCTTGAAAGATGCTCGTCAAATGTGGGTGAAAACACAACGACATCATCCAAGTATACAAGACACGTCTGCCACTTTAGTCCAGCTAGTACAGTGTCCATCATGCGTTGAAACGTGGCGGGAGCGGAACGGAGACCGAAAGGCAGCACTTTAAATTCGTAGAGCCCGTCAGGTGTCACGAACGCGGTTTTCTCACGATCGCCCTCGTCAACTTCAATTTGCCAGTACCCTGACTTAAGATCTAGTGATGTGAAGAACTGGGCGTGGCGTAGATGGTCTAAGGCGTCATCAATCCGTAGCAGGGGGTAAACGTCGCGTTTCGTGACTTTGTTAAGCCGTCGATAGTCGACGCAGAAGCGTAGTGTGTTGTCTTTTTTCTTTACTAAGACAACAGGTGACGCCCACGGACTTGTCGAGGGTTGGATGACGTCACCATTCAGCATTTCTTGAACTTGACGCTTAATCACCTCTCTTTCCTTCGGGGACACACGGTATGTTTGTTGGCGAAGAGGCCGCGCCCACTCCTCGGTAACAATGCGGTGTTTTGTAACGGTGGTACGCTGAACTTTCAATGCTGTGGAGAAGCAGTCCGAGAATTCCCTCACAAGGTTTAGCAGCCGCTCTTTTCGTGAATCTGGCAAGTCTGGATTAACGTCAATGTGGCTTCCCAGGTCAGCACAAGCTTTTGCATGCGGTGAAGTCGTATCCAATGTGCCGATATTAAAGCAGTCGGCGATTTCACTGAGGAAAGTGACAGTAGTCCCTCTAGGAACGTGCTGAAATTCATTGCTGAAGTTGGTCAGCAGAACTAGAGAGCGTTTATTCTCTAACCGAACAAGGCATCGGGCTATGCATATGTTTCGTTTGAGCAGCAGCGGGATATTTGCCTCAGCAATACCTTCATAGTCGTTGAATTCGTCAAAAACGTCGCAGGCTACCAAGGTGAACACGCTACTCTTCGGCGGTAACGTGATGTCATCGTCAACAATTCTCAAAGCATTGACGTAACTGCCGTGAGGGTTGCGCGCTAAAGCGTGTGCCGTAGAAAACGTCACTTGCGACTATTGCAAATCAATCACGGCTCCATTATCACGCAGAAAGTCCAGTCCGAGAATTAGGTCCCTCGAGCAACTCGGCAGTATTACAGAATCTCCGAGATACGTAAATCCGTGAATACTGACTCGCGCTGTGCACCGCCCCACCGCAGTAAGAAGATGGCCTCCTGCCGTACGTATCTGCGACCCAGCCCACTGGGTAGAAACATTCTTCAGCATGCAGGCAAGACCCATGCTCATAACGGAAGTGTCTGCTCCAGTGTCAATTAGCGCCATTACTTCTTCGTCGTCCACAGTTACCGCAATGTTTGATGTCACCACTCTTCGCATCACGTTTGACTGCGTCTGTACATCTTTTTGCTGCAGTCGCTGTCGTCGTAGTGGAGGATCTTCCGTAGAGTCAGCGTCAGCGGCCTCACCTCCGGAGGTCGCTGAACTCAGTTTTCCCGACTTGCAGGACTGTGTGAACGGCGTCTTGGAGCGCCGCGTGAATAGGCTGGGCTCAGTGACCTGTAGCGAGCAGGCGACGACAAGCGAGGCTCTTGTGACCGATGTTCGATACTGCGACGATTCGAGATGAAACTCTCTATTTCCTGTGGTCGCTCGCCAGGTCGTGGACGAGGGGCATTAGGCGAAAATCCACGGAGACCCACACGACGGTATGGACATGTTCGGTAGACGTGTCCGGCTTCCCCGCAGTGGAAACAAAGGGGCCTGTGGTCGGGTGTACGCCAGATGTCACTCTTTCTCTGTCTTGCTTCGGCGATCAACGGTGAGCTTCGAGGGCGGAAGCCTACCTCCATTTGCTGAGCGTGTCGCTCATTGGGGTAAAATACGCTGGTTGAACTGCACGATGGAGGACGTCGCACTGCTTCCGCGTAGCTCATCTCGACGCAGTGCCTCTGTTGTGGCGCCTCGGATGGTTGGGGAGCGTGAACGGCTTGCCGTAGCTCGGCGCGTACCATCTCCGCTATGGAGAGCTGCTCTGCAGGTGAAGCAGTCACCTGCATCTTTTGTAGCTCTTCCTTAATGAGAGCTCTGATAATCTCTCGCAACGCGCTGATGTCATTGCCGAGAGTGACAGAAGTGACCTCACTTGGGTTTACACCACGGTTATACTGCCTGGCACGCTGTTGAAGGGCCCTCTCCATGGCAGTGGCTTCCTCATGGAACTCTGCAAGTGTCGCAGGCAGGTTTCGAATCAGGCCGGCAAAAATCTCTTCTTTAACACCATGCATTATGTGGCGAACTTTCTTGGATTCGGACATAGAGGGCTCCGCAGGCTTGAAAAGCCGATCCATGTCCTCTACGTAGGTCGTCACCCTTTAGTTAGGGCCTTGAACCCTTGCCTCTATAGCACGCTCCGCTGTCTCTTTCCTGTCCTCTCGGGCAAATGCCTTGAGGAACTGCCGTTGAAACTCATCCCATGACGTAAACGCTGCTTCATGGTTATCAAACCACGTTTTCGCGGAGTTCTCCAGGAAGCAGTACACATAGCGTAGCTTACGCTCTGGGGTCCAATCGTTGATGACGGCGACCCAGTTGAAATGCTCGAGCTAGTCGTCGGCATCTTCAAAAGTAGCTCCGTGAAATGTCTTCGGCGTCTTGGGCTGGTTGATAACCAGGTGCGCTGGTGCTGGTGCGGTGACGTTAGGCGGTGTTTGATTTATAGTCCTCTGACGTTCAGGCAGCAAACCGTGCTGTGGCTCGAGTCCCTGGAGACGACGGCTGGAACGTACGTGCACAGGGGTAAGCTCGGCTGAGATACTCGATGGACTTGCGTCAGGGGTGCACTCAGGGGACCCTATCATCTACCGTACCCAGCACTTCCACCAGAAAATGTCACAAAGACACAGGCACGCAGGTACAAATAGGGCGTTTACTTTCGCAACCCAAGGGCCAGAAACGCGAACACCAGAGCACGCGCACACAGAACTACTTCGTTGTCCTCTTCAGAGGCTGGCTACTATAGTTGCCAGCCTACCTTCCGTCAATATGTTGTAAGAATTTCCCGGTTATCCCCTTCACCGGTAGAACGCATCCCCGGGAAGGCGTGGTTGGAAAGTTCTCGCGCCGCCTCGTGTGCTGCTTCATTGAAATTGGGAGGGGAATCGTTGATTTGCCCAAGGTGAGCTGGGAACGAACTCAGAAGATGATGCGTTATGTTTTTGCCTTGCAGTATTCTCAGTGTTTGTTCAGAGACCGTCCCCTTGGCAAACGCCCGTAGTGCTGCCATGGAATCACTGTAGACGACTTCAATGTGATCCATCTTGAGTGCTAAGGCGATATAGCCATCTGTTCCACAATGATTGGGTATTTCGTTCTGACCGTCGCTGAGTTGACGACATGACCAGCCCCATCAACCGCCACTGCGACAAAAGCTTTCCCATTGGCGTAGGAAGCCGCGTCAACAAATACGACCCCTCGTTCCTCGTTTGAGATATTTTTTTCACATGGGCTGACAAACGACCGGTGACTCCTTGCACTCGGCCAAGTTAGCCAATGAACAAAAAAAGAAACATTATTTTGTGTGTTTCACAATAGACAGAACTTTCGGGGGCGTTCACACATAAGAATGGCAGTTTGAAGCACTTGCAATATTCCCTGCAGTGCTCGTTAACGAGAATTATCAAAAAATGCGCTTCAAAAACATTTTTATTCCACAGCATAACTTGGATATGAAAGAGAGTCTCACGCATCCATAAACTGAGACGCGCGTTCATTCGCGTATAAATGTTTGTACCTCTTTGATAGTGCTGGCAACCAGCAGCTCTTCGTCGACTGCCTTCAATTAGTAATCGTTCTTTGTGTATCAGAGGCCCACGGGATGGCCTAATGCTCTCCCATAGTAGAGTACCAAGGACTCTAAATCGTTCACCAGTTTTTTGTTAATCCCACTGTCTCATCAAGTGTGAGTCCCAAGGGACGGCTTTCAGCTGTCCTATAATACAGTACCAAATCGTTGACTACTTTTTCTCAACACATGCTTACTCGTGGGTCGTCGTGATGCATGTTGGGCAAGGCCCACAGGATGGCTTTATGCTCTCAGGTAGTAGAGTACCAAGTACTCTAAGCTGTTAACTACTTTCTAAACGCACAGAGTACCGATTTTACCACTTTTAAATGCGAAGCATTTCATAGCAAGCTTCGGCGACTCTCAGCATATCTATCTATCTATCTATCTATCTATCTATCTATCTATCTATCTATCTATCTATCTATCTATCTATCTATCTATCTATCTATCTATCTGTCTGTCTGTCTGTCTGTCTGTCTGTCTGTCTGTCTGTCTGTCTGTCTGTCTGTCTGTCTGTCTGTCTGTCTGTCTGTCTGTCTGTCTGTCTGTCTGTCTGTCTGTCTGTCTATCTATCTATCTATCTATCTATCTATCTATCTATCTATCTATCTATCTATCTATCTATCTATCTATCTATCTATCTATCTATCTATCTATCTATCTATCTATCTATCTATCTATCTGTCTGTCTGTCTGTCTGTCTGTCTGTCTGTCTGTCTGTCTGTCTGTCTGTCTGTCTGTCTGTCTGTCTGTCTGTCTGTCTGTCTGTCTGTCTGTCTGTCTGTCTGTCTGTCTGTCTGTCTGTCTGTCTGTCTGTCTGTCTGTCTATCTATCTATCTATCTATCTATCTATCTATCTATCTATCTATCTATCTATCTATCTATCTATCTATCTATCTATCTGTCTATCTATCTGTCTATCTATCTATCTATCTATCTATCTATCTATCTATCTATCTATCTATCTATCTGTCTGTCTGTCTGTCTGTCTGTCTGTCTGTCTGTCTGTCTGTCTGTCTGTCTGTCTGTCTGTCTGTCTGTCTGTCTGTCTGTCTGTCTGTCTGTCTGTCTGTCTGTCTGTCTGTCTGTCTGTCTGTCTGTCTGTCTGTCTGTCTGTCTGTCTGTCTGTTATGGTGGTCTTGCCGATTACGACTTTGTTCTGCAGAGCGTATCATTGATGGTATTTTTACCGAAACTGGTGTGGCATAACATGGCTGTACAATGAATATTAATGATTAGTCATCTCATAAAGATTATGACTATTTTATTATGAATGGCATCATTTGCAAGACAGGTCCATGGTGCTCCTGTGTCCATTTGGTCAACACTAAGTATCGAAAAACTGGTATGATGGCAAATTTATGCATCACCAACATGAATGACAAGTGGTAATATGGAAATTAGAATATTTCATATGCACTATGATTTGTATGGCAAGCTCGCGGCAGTGTTACCAATTACTTTCGCACATTACTCTATGTCCTGGTGAAAAGTGCCCTATTTTAAACAACGGTTTGGTTACCCTATGTTTTACCTTACGGCTTAAAATAGCACTATGTAAAAATAATGAACTCAGACTGTACTTCACATTACGATGTGCTGACGCATGGTGGTACTGATTTCGGTAGCAACTTTAGCGATCTCAAAATTTGTTTTGAATAGAGGCTAACAAACCTGAAAAACAGCTGATAGATAGAAAGAATGACCCGGAATTTCAATGGTAAAATTATTTACTCATATCCGGGAAACAGAACGAAGTGTCCTATCTGAGAGTACACAGCTTGAAGTTGAAAATGTAACAAAGCGCGTTGAGTTAGACACCATAGCAATAAAATACGTATTGTGTAGCAGCGATGGGAAGAAAAGCGGCAGTGTAAGTACCGCGCGTGGGCTAGTGCAATAGGCTATGCCAAGCCGGAAATTTTAGGGCCAACTCAGGAAAGGTAGACAGGTCGGTGATAAATAATTATATTATTCCCTGCTTGGGCATTGGAGGTGAAGTAGTCTGGGAAAAAACATAAAAATCAAGCTTAGTCTGCGATAGGGTGCACAAATTTGAACTGCGCATGTATGAGTTTTTTTATGGGATAACCTTAGCTCAGCTGGACAAGATAAGGCCGTTATGTAATGATAGTAATGCCAACAACCTTCTGCTTGCTAAAGCACCACTGACCGCCCCGTAATAAAAGGGACGTTCTTTCATCGATTCATTGGTATACCGCCTAGGTGAATGGCAGACGAAAGCCATTTTTCTCTTGTTCTCATTCGATTTTATTGATGCATTCATCCTCGAAAGAATTCCGCACCCAGCATTGTTTTGTATGGCCTCAGTGTACGGGGACATTGCAGGCTGTCTGCACATCATGTGCTTCCAGGTTCCACTCATGTTACGACGAAATGACCATTTCTTGTGATGACATCATGATTTATCTCCACATTGTGGTGTGCCTTTTGTGTGAAGTTTAGTAATACCGAGCAATGTCATCAGCGAATCGCAGGTTACTAAGATAATCTGTATTAGCACTTATACCTAACTCTTCCCAATCTAAGGCGGTGAAAACATTCTGTAAACACGTGGTGAATAGCATTACAGAGATCGTGTCTCTCGGCATTACACCCTTCTGTGTTGGAATTCTGTCGCTTTCTTTTTGGAGAACTATGGTGGCTGTGCAGCCAGTGTAGGTTTTTTCCAGTATGTTTTTATGTAGGGTTCATTGATGCCCCAATTTCTGATTTCATAGTGCTTGCATTACTGCTGATGTTTCGACTGAGTCAAACGCTTTCTCGTGATCTGCGAAGCTAATGTGTAGGGATTTTTCGTATTTCGCGCATTTCTCTAGTACCTGATTGATAGTATGAATATGGTCTATAGTGATGTAGCCTGTACGAAATCTTGCCTGGTCCTTTGGTCGATTCAACTCTGATGTCGCATTAATTCTATTAGCTATTATTTTTGAATAGTTTGTAGAAAACGGACAGTAAACTGATTGGCCTGTAACTTTTCAAGTCCTCCACGTGTTATTTCTTATGAATTAAGATGGTATTGGCGTACTACCAAGATTCTGGTGCCTTTCTCGTCAAGAGACACTTCTTATATAAGGTGGCCAATTTTTCTAACATAGTTTCTCCGTCATCTTTCTGGAGGTTCATTGTTACCTTATTTTCACCAGTGACATTGCCTCTTTGTATTCTCTCGTAAGCTTTCCTTACTTCCCTACTCGTTACTCGTAGGGTATCGAATTCATGCGGGCTAATATTTTTTCTCACGATATCATCTTGGTTGTTTTGGCTCCGAGATAGGAAAACGATGTAAAGCGATTACAAAACAATTGGAAGACATAGGAAAGCGACTATGGGAAGACGATGAAATCAGTAAGGTGCGTGTTACAAACGTTTAAGCACTTTCATGGCGACTATTAGACGTGAGAATGACCGGGCATTTTCAGGTAGTTTTCGAGTATCTAGAAAATACTCGCACGGTTGAGCAGACGACTTCGAGATATAGCAAACGCCACTCTCTCACGATCTGGATTGGTAATATCCTTTAGGTACGATTGTGAAAGGCTTTCTGTGGAGCTTTTATGGAACCGAACGTCTATGTTGTAAAAGCCTAACCAAAGGAACGTGAAATCAGAGATGTCTTCAACTTAAAAATTCCTTCCCAAGCTATGGTCCGGGAGCTCCGAATACTCCAGATATAAAACAAGAGTTTGCAGGGCTAATTGCGGCAATGAACGCGCTCCATCAGACTCTCTGATGACTCAAGGGCGAAGTGGAAAGGGAGGGTGTTTCCAGCGATGGGTTGCCATCAGTTTAAAACAATATTCGCCATGGTGGCCGTGCTTTCAACATCGGTCGAAGCAGTGTAAGCACTCATTGAGACGAACTCATTGAAATGCTTGCGGACGCACTTAGTGCGCGCCTAATTTTATGTCTGGTCTAGTATATCGCTCTGTGCTAGTGGAATGTCAACTTAGAGCGGCGCGAAGGCTGAAACTCGTGCCGCATGCAAGCGTAAGCGGACGCGACGAACAGCACTTGCTACGTGACGTGATTGTCGGGAACATTTAAAGCTAATCCACCCCCATTCATGGACACAGAAAGACAGACGGATGGGCTGATGGACAGACGGATGGATGGGCTGATGGACAGACGGATGGACGGACGGATGGACGAATGGAAGGACGGACGGATGGATAGGCGGACGGATAGACAGACGGATAGGCGGATAGATACACAGACGGATAGACAGACGGATAGACGGACGGATAGTCAGACTGACAGAAGGAATGAATTGACGGACGGACAGATGGTCTATGAGGGAGCGGTATGTGTCAAAGAATTTGTGCAATGTTCACTACTAGCCCACCCCTTGACCACTAAAATTCACGGTAACAGTTAGCGAAATACCAAACCGCTGCGAAGCGGTGGTGGTAAGCCAAAGACCCCGCGTACGTAAAACGAGTTTGCTAGGGAACAGGGAAGGCAACAATGACTCAAGAAAAGCTAGAAGCGATGGGAAGCCCGTAGATATCCAAGAGGTGTGAACGTGCCCATAGATATTTAAGAGATATCGGAACGCTTGTTTTCGGCGTGAGTTTCTGTTTCTAGAATTCGGACATCCGTGTCGTGTCTGTGACTGTCTGTAATTTCATTCGAACGTCTCTGTGCTGAGAACCAAAGTCGTATCTACCGAGGATCATCTAGCCAAAGGCTAGTAACGACCTTGAAGCGGCCTATGGAAACAACTGGTATCTCCAGGTTAAGTCTTAATGAAACAATGTAGAAACGATAAAGTTTGTCTTCATAATCGTCCACTTTCACTGTTTCAAGCTTTTTGCGGCTTTGTGCAAGTTTTTCTTATTATTTGTTAATTGAAAGGAGCACAGCGTACTTCTTCAGACTCCATAGCTCTTCGTCATGGTTTTAACAGAGATATTTCGCATTCAACAACCCTTAAAGTTCAGTTGAGTTGAGTTGACTAAACGTTATTTGCCCAACGGCTGTTGCTGTGCCCAGGGCTGGGCTGCCAGGGACATATCTTTCGTAGAACATCTTTTGAAGTCCTCAGTGACGGCCCATACCTGGTCTTCGAGGGCCTCGCTGAGAAGGGCGGCTTGCCATCACTCAGCAAGGCGCCCCTTTTCAGTGGGTCCCTCAGTTGACGTCATTCTTTCTCGTGGCCTGTCTTCATCTCTTTCACATTGCCAAAGTATATGTGCCATATCGGCCCGTTCGTGCGTGCACCACGGACAGCCAGGCGATGGGTGCAGCGTGGGCCATAGGCGGTGCAGATGGTAGGGGTTGGTGAACATGCCCGTCTGCAGCCTTCTCAGGTCCACCACCTGTGACCTGTCAAAGCAAGCTCTCTCTTGTCATACACATTAAAAGCCACGTGGGCAATCATGCGTTCGCGTAAATGAAAGTCATCTTTTCTTCTCAGTGGGTCGTATGGATGCGAACGTTTTAAATGTCTCATCAGACGCGAAAATCTGCCAGTGTTGCGCATTGACGTCCACAGTCGGCTGCATGTACACATGAAATGCTAAAAATCCTCATGTCATAAATTCATCGTTTGACGTCGTACCGACGTCATAAATGTCATCTTGGCATTGCACAACACGAGTCACACCCGGCCTCAACGAAGGCCGCTTGTAAGGTACAGCATGTAAAAAACGTAATACCCACGCGTAGTTGAGGTGTTTTATGAAAAAACCATCAGCTGTGGTTGTAAATGGGACATCTAGCCTTCCCAAACATTGTTACTACATTACATCACCTTCGCACTATAAGTCCCTCTTATGTTCACTCTGTTCGTTCGAAACCAGGGGGCTTGGAAAGAGTCAGAGCCCCGCCGTGGTGGTCTAGTTGCTAAGGTTCTCGGTGGCTGGCCCACAGGTTGCGGGATCGAATCCCGGCTGCGGCGGCTGCATTTTTGATGGAGGTGAAAATGCTGTAGGCCAGTGTGCTCAGATTTTGGTCCACGTTGAATAATCTCACGTGGTCTAAATTTGCGGAGCCCTCCACTACGGCGTCTCTTATAATTGTATGGTGGTTTTGGGACGTTGAGCTCCACATATGAATGATGAATGAATGAAGTGAGTCAGAACCAGGTGACTAGGTAACTGTAAGTTTTATGCATAAATAAGAAAGATGTCCAGTGTGTTAGTGTCGTCTTTCAACTTCTATCGCAACAAGTTGCGCTTTTTAGTCAATGTTTGATAACTAAAGGACCCTGGCTATTCCTCTACGATGCTTACGAATGGGACTCGCGCATGCTCCTGAAGTTACCTCGCATGCACTGTTCCTTCTATAAATCAGTTGTTAGTTCGTACTAAGCCTGCCATGTGTTTAGAACAAATAGAAAATGATTGGGGGCATTGAATCAAACCTCCTACGAGACAGTGACATGCTGCCCCAGTTAATAGGGAACGTGTCAGTACATTACAAGTTCATAATGGGAATTTTCAGTTCCGAGGGGGGGGGGGGGGGCACGTGGTTACATACAATTGTTCACAACTGAGTCAAAGCTGAAGACAGTGAATGTTTTACATGTTGACAAGTGCCGCACCGTATGTTGGGAAACATATTAATGATAATAGCATTTACAACGACGTGTTTAGATCGAAATGCTCGGCGATTCGAAATAAGATGTACTCTACTAAGGGAGAGCGTTTAGAAAAAAATGCCCCAGCTCCCCGAAGAGAGTCGTGAGGAAATGCAAATACATTTCTTCCATCATCATCAGCTCTTCATATCAGCTTCTGGCGTTGCTGATGCGCATGTTCCAATTGGCATCGTTGCGCAAGTGCAAACAACTGGTTATATAAACATCTGAAACTCTTCAACATATGTCTGTGCGTGCAACATTTGTACATATATTTAGCGTCATTTTGTGACATGTCGCTCAATCAAAAAATTGCAACGCAGTCACTTTCCCTCGGCATGCTTCGCATAGCTTCGACTCCTAGGTGGATCTGCCGAATTTTTATTTAATAAGTTATAATTAGTTAGGTATGTATTTATTTATTTTGTTTCTTTGTTTGTTTCCTGATACTGCAAGCCAATATTTTGGCGCATGCAGGAGGGGCAATACAATGACAGAGTTTTCACAAAAGTCTGACTTTGCAAAAAATTGCCCGCAGCTTCCCTCAAGGGAACACTGAGGAGGATGCGGAAGCATGTAATTGGTTAACGGGTGTTAAATTGCGACTTACTTGGGTCGATGGCTAAATTGGTTAACGTGGTTGTGAAATGGGGTGTTAAATGAGTGAACACGTACGGCACGTATGCGAAAGGGCGGTGTTTTATTTATTGCGACGAACCAACGGACGAGCGGCAACTGAGCGAGCGAGCGCCGACCTTGAGTATATATACAGCGCGATGGTGCATGCGCTGTCAGCTGTCGAATGTTCTCGAAGGAGAAGCGCGCGCGCGGCACAGATGGCGACGGCGCGTCGGCGCATGCGCTGTCAGCTGCCGAATGTTCTCGAAGGAGAAGCGCGCGCGGCACAGATGGTGGGCGACGGCGCGACGGCGCATGCGCGCGCGTCAGCTGTCGAATGTTCGAGAAGCGGTGCGGACGGCGCGGACGGCGCACTACAAGGCGCGAGTATAAGATGCTTCCGCATCTAAAAGCTACATAAAAAGGATACAGACTATAAGCCATCAGAGAACGAAACGCTTTGCACAACAATTCACACAGGTGACAAACCACGCACCAAAACTCTTGAGACAATAGCAGTGCATCGCACACAGCGTGGTACTCGTGACAGAATTAGACAAGAAATACAACTCAAAATTTTCAGAACTCATATTCTCAAAAAGTTTCACGGTTTCCACAAGCCTCACCCAACAGAACACAAAGTGCAAGAGGTTCACACTCAGGATCAGCGCTTAGCCGTGCGTACGAAGAGATACATAGATGTTCGTACCAGTAAAACAAAAATCTCTTCAAAGGCAAATCAGATGTCTGCAGAATTCATTCGGTAGCTAGGCAGCTGCCAACTAGCATTCTATAGTTGTTTATGAAAACGCATCAAGCTAGCTCCACATCACCTATTTCCGAGCTCCACGATACCCAGCTCATACTGCCGTCAACTAAGATGTTTAGCTCAGCTGCGCGAGAGTGAGGTGCGCAAGGACGGCAGAGTGGTGCATCGAGAGAAGAGAGAACAAACGGCGAGAGAAGCAGCGGAACAGTGCACCTACCCTCTGCTACACCTTCTCGCAAGACACGGTCCGATTGCTAGGGCCGAGGATCACTCCCTCTCCCGCAGCTGTTGCTATGGGAGAGGGAGTGAGAGCGAAGAGATACGCTGGACATATCCTGAAAAAAAAATGCATTCGCATTTGAAATTAACACGATTTCAAGCGCTGCGTACCTGTGCCTACCCATACGATTGCCTATAAAGCTGGTGAAAGAAAGGACACCCACACCCGCAATGCGAATGCGACTATGAGTGAGCACTGATTGCGCAGAAGTATTTAACGATTCAGGGTATTTGGCACCCTGCTACGGGACAGCAGATTTCCGTCCACTTCCAATGACGAGTCAGTCACGTATTAAACGTTTTTTCGATTTCCTCGTGTCGTAGAGCAGCTGCACTTCTTGAGATGTCACTGCAAGCACTCCCTAAAAATGTCATAGCAACCTCCTGTCATTTTATTGACATTTGGTGTTTAAGTAATTTTCGACTTCATTTTTTCCTATAGTATTTCAGATATTTCGACCTTTCTTAATGGCTTTTATCAAAGTGCTGCAATGGGTCAGACATGAGGCAACTACATCTATCACCGGCTCATAAATTTCGGCAAGCTCCGCACTCGGATCCTACTGCATTGCGAGGCCTGTGTGCCAGGTAGTAAAAAAAATGGCAGCATACCCACGGAGTGAATGATGCACAGTGGGGCGAAGCATCCGTCCGTCCATTTGTTCTTGCTTCCGTCTGTCCATGCGTCCGTCTGTGTGACCGTCCGTGCGTCCATTCGCCCGTCCGTTCGTGCGTCTGTTCGTGCGTCCACCATCCATCTGTGCGTCCATCCCTGTGTTCGTCCATGCATCCGCCTCTGCGTCCATCCATGCGTCCATCCGTGGGTGTAGCCATTCGTGAGTCCGTCCATGCATCTGTCTGAGTGTCCGTTCGTCCATCATTTCAATATTCCAAGTACCACCATCTCGCATCTTTTCATCAAATATTCCGCATATGCACCGCCATCCAGCTGACATTCCAAGGACTAAACGAGAGGTGGCACCTCTCGTTCGGTAAAGAAGGCATTGCTAGCCTTCTTTATGCCTTTATTGACCACTTGATTTTTACCGTGGCAATGTAGATCTTTTTTTTCTGTGTTCCTTTTTGCTCTTCCCGAGTACAACTTTGTTCAAACGCCCGCACAATAACGCCCACATACACACACACACAAAAATCGGCACCTTTTCAATTTTTGAGTGCTCTTTGCGACCACTATAAAGAGCTCTTTGGGTGTTTTGTTGATTATTTTCGCATTGAGTTTATGCCCGAGATCATTCATTTGGCATTGTGCGTTGGCTCTTTGCCCACTTTCTTTTGAATAGAAGTCGACGATGACATTTAAACGGCACCAACCCTTTCTTCTTTTTCTTTTTTTTCTTGAGCCCCAAAGGAAGCTAAACCGTCTAGCCATCTCTTCTGGCGCCATATATTCTCCTGTACCATCATGCATGGAGCGTTTAGGCACCAGACATGGACTAAGGAAATGACGATGAACTCGGAGATCATGTGAGAGTGCGAGTGCATTCATAGGAAGTAAACCAAGATCTCTATCAACTGTATTTGGCTACCAGTAAGCGTGCTTCGGTACCGTGATGAGCGTTGTACCGGGACTTCCGACAGTCGTCACATGCAGTACGGTCACGTGACCCTAATTGAGACATCACGTATGTGTCACTGGTAGAGGGGCACGTCGCTTTTGGCACTGGTCATCATCATCATTATCGGCCTGTTTGTATCCACTGCGGGGTGAAGGCATTGTCCGTATTTCTTATACACTTCAACCATAGTATTTTATAAAATTTTTTGGATATAAAATATTCTTTACTTCGAATTGAGACTGAATATTTTGTTTCTAAAGATCATGTATTTATTCAAAAAATGAAGTAAATGTAAAGCCAAATTAGCATAACAAAGTTTAGTGTCCCTTAGATTGTTATTCTCTTTCACGATTCGCAAAACCCGCTTATCGTCAACAATCTGAGAAACATAGAACGTCAGGTCAGCAAAGTAAACTTCGATATTTGAATAATTAGAGTCTAAAGCGTTGTGCGATGACAAAAGGCTGCTTTTTCCACGACGGTTGCACGAGTAACCCACACTTAACCTTTCCTGGACAACATTCTCTTAACAAAATTCGCGAAAAAAAATCAATTTCGGCTAAAACGAAAGATTTTTGTGGAACAAGTGTGACCATCTCTGAAGCGATACCTGAGCTAGACTCAAAACTTCTGGCTCATGTTGGAAACGTCCATTGGGAGATATCTCAAGCGGACAGGCCACACTAGTGTAAAATAATTTGGGCATACTGCGGCAAAGACGAGCGGTGCTTGTCGACAACGGCCAAGTTTCTACTTTAGCCCTTTGTCTGCTGCGCGCTTTTTTTTTTCGTGAAAACATCTGTGTGTTTTCATGCATGCGCTTTGCATTACTTTATTAGATGCGAGGCAGCTTTTGCTCTGGACTGTGTCCGTCCTTCGCTCACACGTCTGCTCTCCACTGCGCAAGCGCATCCCTCTCCCCAAATCCTCTCCTTCGCTCCCGCCTCGCTCTTCCCGGTCGGCGGCAAAGGCAACGAGACGCTTCCTGTGTACACGTGATCTATTGGTAGCCGTTGATCATGGGCCTTGCGACGTTCCACATTTTCGTGAGACCATGCGCGTATGCTTTCGTTTGCACGGGATCACGATCAATGTCTCAGGCGCGCGCGTTGAGGGACCAGCTGTTTAGCAGTGCTATAGTCATGATTGGTAACCGAGAACGTTGATCACTGGCAGCGGTCACTGACATCAAGCGGCGGTCATTGACAGCGTTAGGGCACGTTCACACTGAGCATTCCAGCCTCGGAAAGTGCGCCGAATCCGATTCGGTGCGGGCAAGGCCCCCTCCGCACCAATCGATCTCGGGCCATTTTTGGCTCTGTACCTTGCCACGCAAGCGCCACTCAGCACGAAACCGGCGCACAGCAGCACGGCGAAAGGATTCTGACAGTGTTTTTGACAATTCCCAGCTGGTAGTGAAATGACTTTGATAACACCCGTACTATAGTTTTGCCACGTCAGTAAGGCGTGGTCAGGTCTGGGTGACGTGCACAGAATGTACAGTTTCAAACCACCTGGCTGACAACGTGGGGCACTTATTGCTGCTTGAAGCTTACCGATTCTACAGCGACAGATGTTGCACTGTATTGCACACTAACGGCGAGAAGACGGAGCGTGATATTGATGACCACGTGTATAGGCTCTGTAACTGCATTACCTACAATGTAATGCAATGCAATGTCTGTAACTGCAATATCATCCTTAGAACGACATTGCGAGGAGATATAGGGTAGCAGTGCCAGGAGAAGAATGGAAGATAGAAAATAAAAAGCATAAAACAGATGTCATCTTTTTGCCTTCGGGCTGCAAGTAGTGGCGTCTCTATGAGAAAAACGGATGCCATTTTCACTGTCTCTAGGTCCCTACAAAAGGATGAACAAGATTCACTCAGCTACAAAGAAAGCCAAATAGAACTGGAAACTGATTGGCCGAGATCAGTAGTTCATTTAAAAAACAAAATTAAGAAAAAAAAGTGAGAATAAAGGCGTCGTAAAACGAATAATCGAGGTTGCTGAAATCTAGAGGGCTGGGCTACTTTTTTCCACGGTTTCGAAGGGAAACAGAAATACTGCCTCGTTTTCTGCTGAAGTGCCTCCAGTTTTCCAGCTTCATTCATGATTCTCTTTCCATGTCTACACGAAGCTACAAGATGCTGTCGCGAACGACAGGGGATCAGGAAATTGAGCGTCCCGCTGAGTCCAATAGAAGAACGCTTCCCGAGTGCTCCGAAATTTAAGCTCTTGATGTTTTTGCCCGAGAAAAAGAGACGAACCTGTTATACACGCGCCACTGAACTATCCTGTATCTTTCGCTTCTTTTTTTTGTTACACAAATACATAGCTTCCTTCAACTTTAGATACCCTTTGTGATATTTTTAAGTCGGTCATTGAGTATCTGGTGAAGCACATAGGAGGCGAGTGAATATTCCTGTTCAAAGTAAAAGTGCTTGGAAGCGACATCAGTGAGTTTTTCTTTGTTTCTCCTCTGTAAGCAGGAGTGGAAACGCACCATTACGACATTGCTTTCGTGAGTTACGCCCTGTCGGGTAACAACGAACTGGTCTGTCAGCCCTACTGCGTATAGATTTTCGCTTTGCTGCTATCATGTCATTGCTTCACTCTTCTGGTGAAACTGCTCATTTGAATTCTCCTATTCTGTCATAGCTATCACGCTACAATTCATGAAACGTTACAGTTAACATGCTTTATATGCTTTTCTTCACTTCGTTATCGGTGGGCTCGGTACTTTTTCATCATTCAAGGTGGATCATAATCATATAATCTGTAATGAAGTAGAAATGTTCCCGAGTTGTTTCAGATTTATCCGGAAAAGAGCGTATATAAGAAATGACAACGCCTTTCTTGTATGGTTTTTGTGCCACTGCCAGTACTTTGTTCTGATTGATTGATTGATTGATTGACTGATATGTGGGGTTTAATGTCCCAAAACGACCCCATTACTTTGTGGTCTCGTTATTAAACGTATTTGTGAGTCAGCGCTCACGGTCTGTTTTCTTTCGACATTATTCTGTAAGCTGTTTTCGATTACGGGTACTCGGTCCTTCCACGCAACAGAAGTATTTTAAACAAAATGTTGTACAAATTATTATAAAAGGGGGACTTTTAAAGCGCAAGTAATATCCGCAGGGTGTACGTGATACACACGTACAGGCTCTTTCATTTTAAGTAGTAAGTGACCGTTGTGCAGCCTTTTTGCCAAGAGTGGCATTTTCTTTAGCACTTAGAAAAGGCGGTTTGTGCTTCAGTGAAAACTTTATACGGGCCATCGTTTCACAAGTGATCGAATGGCTCCCTGGTGTACAACCTTGGGCTGAGTGTCATTTACTGCCTTCCCCGCCAGTTTGTTACGCTTGTATGCGGTTATTGTCGTTCACGTAAGCCCGATTGAAAAATGACTCGAATATGTAATTTTCGAGTTTAGTAAGCATTAAGCATGTAACGCTGGCACTGAGTAAGTTTAGCAGGGTTATACCCTAACAGCATGATCTGCATTCTCCCACAGAACATCCTTTTAACCGTGACGTGGCGTGCAATGCTTAAATTGCACTGCATGCTCTTATATTGTCTGGCGCATTGAGCGTTACAAACAATTCTATGTACCCAAGCTATCGCAGCGTAAACGCAAACAATACTTATGGATACTGCTAGATGATTTTACATAATGTATTTGTTTACTTATTAACGGCACGAACAAAGAGAGCACACATCTTTCTCTTTAGAAACACTTCTAAGTATACCGATTGCAACGGACCTGTCATGCAATGGTTGTAGATTTGGCTTCTACGAGTGCCAGGTTTTTATTGCGATAGCAAATATTTGGACACTCTCGGCTGGATTTCGCCGCCGGCGTCGGCGTCGATGTTATGCACTGTGTGTGTGTGTATATATATATATATATATATATATATATATATATATATATATATGAAAACTCAAGAAAGAAAAATCTAGGAAAAAAATTTCGGTGTGCGAAATAAAACGTGGGACCTCCGCGTTGTGAATGCGAGGCGTTAAAGGAACACTGAAACACTTAAAAGAAACGAGATTCTGGTGTTATGTTACGTTTTTCTAACAGCGAACTCAAAAATCAATTCCAAAATTTACATAAAGCAATGGAAATAACTTTATTTTCCCGAAAACAAGCAGCAGGCGCCGCGGCCGCCATCGCGAGTCTCGCCGCCACTGCGATTGGTCGAAGCTTCATGACGTCACTGTCAGGAATGTGCGGACAGCTGACTGCGCTCGCCGGCAGTCAATGCCGTGTTCATCTGTTGAGGTGCCGCACCGTGCTCCTTACCGGTCTGCAGAAATTAGGCGCATTTTCCTCTTCTAACCACTACCAATATCACCACCACTACCACCACTATCTGTGGAAATCGGGCAGTTGCTGTAAGTATGACGAACTGTGACAGTCGGACCGAGTTTGCTGTGCATCCGTACATGTTCGAGCTGGTCGCCACTTTGGGAAGACGACTGTAGTGGCGCAGAAAATAGAGTCCCAACCACCTTCCCCCGCGTCAGAAACATGGACTGGCACGTATAAGAGTCATGACAGTGCCTAATTTCACTGTATTATACTGTTAAAAATGATACGCTTATCAGTGGATATCAAATGTGATAAGAAGCATTAACACGTTTTTACAAGACAGCGGGATTGCTGAGAAATATTGAGAAATAACGAACTTTTATTTGTAACACATGTACTTATTATGTACAGTATCATGTGACACCCATCATGTGTGTGTTGTGAAATGAATGACGTGTCGACTATTATGTACACACGAGCGAATGCATATTTATAACGACCAGACGTGTGCTCTGCTGCTTTGTGGTGGTGGACCGAATACTAACGAGGGACATTATCAGAGACTTCATTCATTGACTTTCGAACATTTCCTTACCATTATGTCGTGATATGTGCGTATAAGTGTGTCTTTGCATATCTGTGCCCGAGTTTTCTATTTTCCATGCACTGCTTTGTATATTTCGCTTCAAGATACGTGTTCAAGCTTCACTCAATGGCTCAGAGGTAGCCGGCGCCATAATGGTGCGCCAACATTTCCTTATATATCATATCGAATAAAAAAAAAGAAACAGCAGCACCGGCACTCGCTTTGAACCTATTGGCACGATCCGCGCTACGCACGGGCAGCGTGCAGAAACGTCACCTGTTCGTGGATTTCACAGCTCAGAGTGCAGCGTTGTTGATGCAGTCAGCATCGTACTTTGCAGCAGACAAGGCGCACGTGATAAATCGGTAGGCTACCCCGAGAGAAAAAAAAAAGCCAGACGAGTGCGGCTCTTGCAGCAGTGGTTATATGTGCTTTACACTGCGCTTAAAATTGCGCAAAAATTGTTTGGCTCATTTATTGCAGTTCTGTTTTTTTTAACATTACCGTCGCTTTTTCTAAATTCTGCCCAGTACTACATTGATGATGTGTTAAAATGCAAACGGTGCATATGTAATAGCTGCGCTAGAAGCATATTACTTTCGTGTAGAATAGCTGATTTCGAATAGTACACGTGTGTTCGCTATAGGTGCTCATGTACGATTTATTGATTGATTTGTGGGGTAAATGGGTAGGTGGGTTAGTGGATGGATGGATCAATGCATCGGACGTGTTCTTGTATGCCACATGTGCAAGGTTGGCATAATGGGAATGAAACTAAAGGCCACATTTAAGGCGCTCAGTTATCGAGCCATCTCAGGGCGGTACTCACGTTTGCGATGGAGGCACAGATGGAAAGGGAGGGGGCTATCATCGATTTTTACTCGGGTCTCGGCAAACAGAGCCTCTGATACGCTCGTTGCGTTGATTAAAGACGCGATTTACTCTCGTAGTCCAAGACTCCCCTGTCAACAGCGTGCCAGCGCTTAGCGAGGACACCTTGCACCTCCAAACTCACCTGAAGTCGCTGACATCGCCGCAGTATTTAGAACATTCAAGCATTTGCCTGGTTTGTGCTTAACGTTTTAGTGATATAGAGCACAGACGGACTAAACGAGCTTTTCGTTTGGGTTTGTAAAGGAATTAGTGTTTGTGATTCGCGTGTGTCATCCACAGTGAAGCGTAGACAGGCTAGTGATAATCAGGGTCGGCCACACCACCCTGTGTTCACTGCCCTTTTTCCAAGTAAAAGGGTCACAGGCAAGCGTGGTTTGAAACATTCTTTAAGGTCACCAAGAAAATAAAAACTTGAGCTCTTCCCAGATTGGAGAAAGGGGGACAAGTGAAGTTTAGTGAAAGCGTGCATTCGCTCCTTGCTTCCCTTAATAAATTATCAACTATTGTGTTAATTGAATACTAATTGGTCCTTTGATTCTTTCTCTCCTTCTTTCTTACTTTATTTCGTTATTTCCTTCTTTTTGTCACTTTATTTATTTCGCCTTTTTCTCCTTTTTCCTTCTTCCTTCCCTTCTTTCATTCTTTCTACCTTTACTTTATTTTTAATTGTTCCTTTATTTAATTCTTTCTTTCTCTTTCTCTCTATCTCACATTGTTTTTTTTTCCTTTTTTCGCTCATGCCCCGCCGCATTGGTTTAGGGGCTAAGGTACTCGCCTGCTGACCCGCATGTCGTTGGATCGAATCCCGGCTGCGGCAGCTGCATTTCCGATGGAGGCGGAAATACTGTAGGGCCCGTGTGATCATATTTGGGCGCATGTTGAAGAACCCCAGGTGGTCAAAATTTCCAGAGCCCTCCACCACGGCGTCTCTCATAATCATTTGATTTGATATATGGGGTTTAACGTCCCAAAACCACTATATGATTATGAGAGATGCCGTAGTGGAGGGCTCCGGAAATTTAGACCACCTGGGGTTCTTTAACGTGCACCCAAATCTGAGCACACGGGCCTACAACATTTCCGCCACCATCGGAAATGCAGCCGCCGCAGCTGGGATTCGAACCCGCGCCCTGCGGGTCAGCAGCCGAGTACCTTAGCCACTAGACCACCACGGCGGGGCGTCTCTCATAATCATATGGTGGTTTTGGAACAATAAACCCCACATATCAATCTATCATTATTTCATTCATACCTTCTTTCTTTCTTTTTTTTTCGTGATTTTGTCTCTTGTTCTTCTTCTCATTCTTCCTTTCTTTCATTGCTTGCTTCTGTCTTTCATTGATTCTTTTTTTTTCATCCTTTACTGCTTTCTTTCACTTTTTTTCCTTCCTCGCTTTATTTCTTCCTTGCCTAATAGGTATCGGCTCTCGTTCGATCGTTGTTCTTTGGCGAAAACGGTAATCGGGGGAGCGTCTTTCACGTTCGTGTCAGCGTTTGCCAGCTTGTAGAATGGTCGAACGAAAGTACCGACCCGTGATTATGAAATCGTGGTTTGGGAATTCTATTTTCTCAAAGCCGGAATGTTCCTAATATTGACAGATTCTGATGTTTCACTTCACGCCTCGTCCAGCAATCGTTTTAGAGCACCAGCATCAAGTGCTGCAATGATGCGGCTACACCGAAGGCTCGTGGATAGAACAAATTCATATGCTTCAGAACAGATCACGTTGTAGAGGCATGGGCGTGTATCGTAGTGATGCGTGCCTTCTGAAGAAACTGAAGGAGAAGCGCAAGACAAAGGAAATAGGGAGAAGAGATAAACAGCTATAGATAACGAAATAGCCAGAGGGAAATTTGCAGAGAGAAAAAAAAATGGGCTCATAGCCTTACACTCGAGCAGCAAAAAGAATAAAAAACGGATGTTCATTCAAGGCACTCGGTTTAGAACTGTAAGAACACGGGTTGAAATCTCACACTTCCAAAGGCAATTTTTTTGCTTGATCTTGCTTGAGCTTCTTGACATTCTTAAATTTTTCATCCCAATTGTGCTCTCAGCAAATATCATTTGTAAATTATGAATAGCTTAACATAAGCTTTCATGCGCCTTGAGTAATCCAGTCTGGCAAGTATTTAGAGCAAACAATGATTTCGATTCACAAGCTTGTAGCCTGACAAAATTTTTGAAAGAAGTTGTGGATCAATTGTTGTTGCAATGGAAGAGATCTGCCGTAGAAAAATTGTGGCGCGGCTCTAGCAGTTCTGCGCGCGTGCACCAACTACTATTCAAGAGAGGCCCAAGGTACGGCTTTATGCTCTCCCATAGTAGAGTACCGAGTACTCAAATTCGTTAAGCACTTTTTAAATGCAAAGCATTTCTTAGCGAACTTCGGCGACTTCGAGCGTATCTATCTACCTAGCCGTCTACGGCTTTTAGCTCTCCTGGCCGTTTCGATTGTGGTATCGATACCAAACTTGGTATGGCATAACGTGACTGTATGAAGAACATATTTGACTAGTCATGACATGAAAATCATGACATGTATGTCATGATTTACATTTCATGTTCCTGCAGCTCTTGCGGTGGTTTCGTTCACATGGCATCTTGCAAAACTGGTATGGTATGACATGATTGCATGGCAAACGCAAGCGACAGACCCTAACATGGAAATCATGACATGTGTGTCATATAACAACATGACTACATGCCAAGCTCATGATGCACTCACTGCCGTTTCACTAGCATCACATATATCAAATTTGGTATTACGGTACGTGAATCGATCACGAAGGTATGTGAATGGTGCAAACATCACAATCATGAGATGCCTGTCTTGTAACAACGTGACTACATGCTACGCTCATGATGCGCTCGCGGCCGTTTCGCTTGCTTTACATGTACCAAACTCGGTATTAAGGGACGTGAACGAATGACAAAGGTATGATACTGGTGAAAACATGATAAACATGAGATGCGTGTCATGCAACAACCTGGCTACAAGCTATGCTCATGATGCGCTCGCTCTGTATAACTAGTTTCACGTGGGCCAATCTCAATATTAGGCGATGCCACTGGATGACGAAGGTATGTGACTGGTGCAAACATGATAATCATGAGATGCGTGTCACGTAAGAACATGACTACGTGCCACAGTCAAGACGCCAGTTCAGTTCGACGTGACGTGGTGCGCGTGCTCACCGGCGGTAATTTCGTCGCGTCACGCCAGCGTTGCAACGCCAGGCGCCGGTCCTGCGATATACTCACAAGCGCGCGTCGCGCTGTGTTCCTTTGACGCATGCGTATTTAAGCGCGTCCGGTGTCCCTCCGTCACGAAAAGAGAGAGACGCAGTGTTGTCTCGGTAACGCAATGGCGCGAAATGCAGCAAATCGCACTTCGCGCCGGTTACCGCCGTCACCCCCGGAAGCTTTTCAGGCCTGCGCGTCACGTGACGTGACGTCGACGACGTCACATCGCGCCGGCCGGCCGGCCGCCCTTCGCTGGGTGGCTGCGCCAGCCGCGAGCGCTTGCCGCGAGCGCCCTTCACGCCTACCGACTCGGGCGAGGTGCCTTGACACCATGTCCGCACGATTTATCAAGGTATCGATTGATTGTACGGTTTAACGCGCCGACGCAACGCAGGCGATGAAGCGCGCCGTAGGGGAGGGCTCAGGATCAAGTTTGACTACCTGGGAATCTTTATTGTGTGCCGAAATCTCGTACACACGGGCGTTTTTGCTTTTCGCCTCCATCAGAAATGCGGCCGCCGCAGCCGGGTATCGAAACCGCGCCCTAGTGCTCAGCAGCGCTACTACGCCTTAGCCACTGAGCCACCGCGGTGGGGGAACTTATCAAGGTATCAAGAAATAATGAATATCGTGAATGGAATAATGCATATTTATTTATCACAGCCAGACGCCGTCTGTACAAATATCACAGTGCGCATTGTTCTCGGTCCAGGCAGACGACAGGCAACACAAGATGTTGCCCTTAATGCTGAAAATATGCCAAAAGTACAAAACACAATATCTTGCCACATAAAACTCAAAACAAAACAGATTGTAACAGCAAAAACATCCCCGAGCTTTGGAACAGAAAAAGCACACTTTCATTTAAATTGTAGGTTAGAGGAAAACATACCATTCGTTTATCATAGTAGCAGTAGCAACACAAGGTATCAGGTTCAAACACTTGCCAAAAAATACAATACATAAGAACACTGGTGACTAAATTGTGGTCCACAGCATGATAAATGACAGAAAGAAAAGTAATTGTACTGCCACAGGTAGGTGCATGTCCTAGAGAAAAAATCAAACAAAAATCTAAGAAAAAACAAATCACAGTGCACAACATGTCTGTACACAGAGTGCACAAGGAAAGTGTACACAGCTTAGGTACCAAAACGGACTGTACAACTGCTACAGTAGGCACCGAGGCAGTTCGAGTTAAAAAAAGAAAAAAGTACAGCACTTTTAAAAGCTAACAACTTGTAAAGAGATACAAAACTGGAAACAAGGCTCATTTTACATAAGGCAGAAGTATACCAAGGAAATCAAGTCATGACATGCAATCAAATACACTCTGTGCAGTTTCACAAGAATAAATGTGAAGAGAAAGACGCGACGCTTGGAAAATTACTTTCCAAGAAAAATTCGGGCCTTTCTATTTTTCGCCTTCTGATCTTTTTCAATGCGTAAAAGATCGTTCCTTTGCTTGCACAAGTTGTTGAGCATTATATTTGCTGCACAGTTTGCAACCAATGTGATGAGGAGCTCGTAGGTGTGCCCGTTTTCACACGTATCTATGTCCTCAAGCCTTGGCAGAGAGTCCAGTGTAAGTTGCCGAACGACATTCTTTTGGTTCAGCCCATGGAGAAACTGGGTAGAGGTACTTTCCGTCATGAGCTTTCTAACTACAACCTCCGTGTACATAACTACTGTGATTACAAGAGCAGAAGGAAATTTGAGGCCACCCCGATCCACTTGCGCGATTAAAGAATGGGTGTCCTCTCCTGTTTCGGCCGTATTTCGGGTAACGACCAACTGCCTCTGGCAGCTTTCACACTTGAGAACTTTCATTGCAGCGTGTGCACAATACCCACCAACATAACCAATCACCGGCATTTGTGCTCTGAGCTCATCAAGGTCAGCATCGCTAACATGAACACTAAAAGAAGGGCCCGCATCCCTGACACTGTCCGTCTCTTCGATGCCTCTGAGATCATCGTTGCTCATCCTTGGAAGGGCATTTTGAAGGCGAATCCTTCCCTCGGTTTCGCAAAGCTGGCGAACAGATATGTGATACTGCCCACCAGCCATCTGCCTGTACTGTCCAAAGCGACTCTCGAGGGTATCCGTCTGGACTTTCCCTAGCAGAATATACTTAAAGTGAAGCTCACTAACGCAGTACTTCACCAATGCCAAAAGGGATTGAGCAGAGAGCCTCAAGGCACTCAATGTCTCCTGGGTAAGTACTCCGGTGTCGTGCCTATAAAATTCCCACACATCGAGCCATGTGATAAAAGCGCTTAGAAAGCTTGCCTTTGGGTCATCTGTGTGGTTTGAAACGGGCTCTTCGTAAACATTACGGTGATGGAAGCCCTTACTAGGTGTCTTTACATTGACAATGCTCCACCAACGAAGAATTATTTTGATGAACTCGGCGGTTGCTGTAGCATGTTGAAAATCAGTATGACCCTTGCGAGCGGCCAGGGCTTCGGCTACGTGCGGATTAAAAACCTGCAGTACGAGTTTGACGTCCTGTCGTTCAAAGCTGCTTGGATTTAGAGCTTTTGACGTCAAGCCATACCCAGACTTCAGAAGCAGGGGTGACTCCTCTTTATGCAAATCTCTCAAATGCTTAAATGAAGCAGTCATCTTGCATTCGGGATGAACTTCATTGTTCGAAAGCTCGAAGCGTGGGTAGAAAAAGCAAGTTCCAGCATTTTTCTGGTTGAGCCAGTTATTTCTTATGCATTTAAATAGATGCATGGCATCCACCACGTAAAATAACGGCCGATCTGGGTCTGGCGGATGCGGGTAAACAGGGCTAAGCTTTGGTTCTGGCAGAAACATCTTCATTGCCTTCCTTTTCAGCGAGTTATTGTCACAGACAACGGCTATGACCCTGTATCCAATTTCTTCTAAGCCCAAGATCACCTTCTTCAGCATGCAATGAAGATTTTCACCCTGTAAGGCTTTTACCGGAAGAATGTGCGCCACCTCCTTGAATGCGCTCAGCAAACTTTGTATCGTAAACACGTGCACCGATGTGGCCGCTTCGTTGGAGTTAACTGCTGCACCACATATGTTCCCACCTTTGTAATCTAAACAAGGTTTGATATAAATCTCGTCAAGCATCAGCGTCACAGTGTGTTCATGTGCCTGCAGATGTTTGAATCTCTGAGACACATACTGAAGGAAAGTGTCGTCAGAAGAATCAACTTGTGGGCACATTTGAATAGACGAGCACACATTTCTAATAGTGCTTGGGTGGGGCAAAGTTAGTGCACCTGTGCTTCTCAGGAACTTGTAGGCATGTGGTGATATTGTACGCAAGATGCATGCAAAGACCATCACCTGTGCGCTATACTGAATGCGCTTTGCAGAAAGGAGTAGTAGCTGCTCTTTCATAAAGTTCACCGTCTCTTTCTTGCCTTCATCAATGCTGGCTTCCAATTTGTCCAGAAGGGAATGTATTGCTTGAGCCAGGTGGCGATAAGTGCAGCGCTCCTCAGACAGCATCGACAGGTTGTTCAAAATTTCCAACAAGGAACTTACTTTTTGAACTGAGTCTGGTACAACAGCGCTACCAAGGTTCTTGATTGGTGAACTTCGATAGCAGGCAAAGACTTCAAGGTTTGCAAACACGGTCAATGACGCATTCAAACAAGGTTCACGATAGTCGATAATGTTCCAAAACATGGAGCACTCTTCTTTATGAATCACAGTCCACTTCGGAGACACTGACACCCCTTGCAGGCGAGCCCTTAGTTCTTCGAGGGACGAAAACCGGTCTCGTTCTTGCTCCGCTTCATATGACGCCAGCGACTCTTCTACAGCACGGGTGAGTTGGGAGGCTTCTTGTCGGCTCCTCTTGGCGTCAGGGGTTTCCCTCGTGCTCTGGTCTCGTACTGATAGGTAGGACGGACAGCCGGGAAATACCGTTGGGACAGATCCAGGACGCAACCGTGGTACTGGGAGTGCAACTTCAATAACTCTCCCTGTCCTTGGATCCGTGTACGATGTCGTCTTCTCGATGCATGAAGCGTCGAAATGATCCGCGCACACCTGCACAAACGTTTCAAGAACGTCTGAGACGCCACTTCTTAAAAGAAAAAAATGCGCGCCCGTTTGCATGACCGTGTTTACAGTCCGTATAGCTAAAACAAAGTCTACCTACGTTTCGCAAGCATCTAAATAAAAGCGCTGCGCTAAGCGGTACAAGCAACATGAAAGGAAACACGGGAGCGTGATGTCACCGCACTCCACGAAGCGCTTCCACCGAGAGCTTGCAAGAATGGACGACACCACGGCACTGTTAGTGAACAAAGCGCAGCTGACCATCCTTGCTGCGAACGTGCCTTTCTGGGCGATTCTCATCAACTGCTGGCGTCAGCGCTTCGCGAGGCCCGGCGGCCACACGCTCAAGTATTTCCCATCATAGGTGATTTCTACCCGAACAAGCAACGACAAGCTAAGAACAGGAGCATCTCAAATTCTTACCTTAGTGCACGAAGTCGGCACGAAGTCCTTCCTAGGAATGGCGCGTAGCCATTGTTTGAGAGCGTCGGCGTCTTTAGGGAAGGAAAACACTTGTATCTTCTTTCCTGTTTTGTAGTTGCCGGTGCATCCGGGTACACAACACTTATTCGGCATCGTCGCATCACTCCAGCATCACGCACGGAAACGAAATTGCCGCAAAACAACAACAGAAAGCAACAAACGCGAAACACCGTCAACACCACGCCGCCGAACCGTCACCACCGCCGCCCGCGCTGCGCTCGCTGCCGCTGCGGCTTCCCCGAGAGTCGGCCGGCCGGAAATGACGTCAGATTGCTGGGCGCAGGCCTGAAAAGATTTTCCGGGGGTGACGTTACCGCCAGGCCGTGCCGATGCATTCTAAGGCAAAATTACCCAAAAAAGGAGTGACAGAGCCCAATAGGCGCGCGCGATCAAGAGATAGACCGTTGAGGAGCAACCACAGAGGGAAGCGTGGAGCGCGAAACCAAGGGATGAACCGCCCGGGCATTGCAGGCAGCCCAAAAAGCGTTGCCAAGGTGACCAGGCCTCCCTCTCTTTCTTTGCTGGCTCAAGCTTTCCCCGTATTTTGCCGGCGACGGTTTGCGTTGCGTCGCGCTCGGAGTGCTCGACCCCCGCCGCCTTGATTCGACGATCTAAGAATTACGACGTGGTGCTTGCGTGTACGCTTGGATGAGCGTGGGCAGCTGCTTTTGCGTTTCGCTGCACCCATGAAGTCTGGAGCAGGTCTCGACACGTCACCACGCCGCGCTGTATACCTCTGGCTTCAAGATTGTCACGACCAACACACGACAGCAATAGTTGGGAAGGCCAATATGGCGGCTGAGAAGAACAGGATATAAACCTTATCGGATATAAACTTCAGTCCGACTCAGGGCAGAAAACAGCGCTGGATTCTAAGGCAAGTAGGTTATCATTCTTTATTCTACTGTACTTGTTGCGTGTGCGATACGGATCGTGCTTGCCGGCAACGGGCTCGGTCGTGTTGTATATCGCACGCACGAAATGCATCGCGAAGGTCAGCATTGGCGTCTGCAGTTCGCCTGTGTTTTTCGATCACCTGGAAATTGGCCGCCATTGCCGTAGGCCTCCCGTACGCTCGCTCATCGAGTGCTCGCCTGTCTTCGCCGCCACGATGAGCTTCGGGCTGACGATATAGGGCTGAGACCTCGTCGCTGTGTTGGGAGTCGTCGAAAACTCGTTACCGGTTTTCGTAAAGAGCTTGGTTGCAGTAAGTCGCGCGCTGTAAGTGCACCAGCATGGGCTTGCGGGGCTTTCGCTAGCGTCGGAACTCACTGAAAATTGGTCGCCATTGCAGTTGGCTTTCCCGCCAGTCGGTCGCAAGAAGCTCGGCACCGTCCGCTGGCCGCGGCGGCGGACTCGCGTTTGCGCGCTGCACTCGCTCGAGTTTGTGGAAAAGAGCTGCATTACCGTCGATTTCTTCGGCGCTAGCTCTAAACTAGCTCGGCGCTGTTCGCGGCGGTGGCCAAGCGTACGCTCGCTCTCCCGTTCGAAGTTCGCTGGCGGCAGACACTCCGCATGCAGCGCCGTGTTTGGTCTCACGTTCGCTTGCTTGAGCTGAACGACGTCGCTCGTTTAGGACTCGCCGACTTGTTAGCGGCACGGTGGTTCGCGGAGTTGCGACTGCGGCCGCCGCTCCTAAGCTGTTTCGCTTCGGGGATCGAAATGAGTCTTTGACGATGTGTGACGTCACGGTGAAATTATTAGCATGTCATATCGCACATGTGTTTTCATTTCATCCTCCACGTATTTCTCATATGCATTTGTATGCATCCTCTGTCAGGTGTGACTCACTATTTTACATACTTATTGTACAGCCGTGGGCACACACCGTGCTGAAGACTGCACTGGCGTCCGCGATGCCCGTCATCCATCTCTTTCGTCAGAGCAGGTTCAGAAGGACTGTGCGAGATGCGAAGGTAAAGTTATTTGTGTGGCATATTTTAACGCTTGTTTTTATATTAACGTACCCGTACTTGTCATATGCGTGCATTTTCATCTTCTATGACGTGTGCCTAACTATTTTTACTATATTATTGTACGTGCAGCCATGGGAACACAACAGGCAGAAGGCTGCGTGCGCTGGCGTCTGCAATGCCTGTCATCTATCGCTTCCGTCGGAGGAGCTCCCCAAGGAGTGAACAAGATTTGACAACGAGACTGGACTTGTACACTTCACCATGAATTCACTTAAAAGAATGGGGGAAACTTCATGTGTATGTAGAAAAATAAAAGATTTCGATGTCTCACTTTTGTGTTTCGTTGTTGCTATGACTGCGAAAGCAGTTACACATAAGTGGCTAACTTCTTTTTCGCGCGTTCTTTTCTGCGAAATTCGTTGCTCACTGCGCAGAAAAACAGGCGAAAAAAGTATTAGGCCTGGCGGAAAGTAAACAAAAAACTATGTTTGAACTGGGGACAAAAAGTTCATTCGATTAGAGTATTTGAGTGGATCAACCATTCGTCCAGCAAGGTGCAACTGCGAGGTTGCCCAGTAAGGTGTAAACTGTGGGGATTAACAGTTGCTCTACAAAGTGCAAATGTGAGGAATAAATGTTAGTCCTGTGGGGTGAACTGTGGGACTAATGGTTACTCACTAAGGTGAAAATGTGAGGACTAAATGTTAGTCCCCTGAGGGGACTAACTGTTAGACTCGGTGCCGTTAGTCCATAAGAGATTAATGGTTGTGGCAGCCCCATTAGTCCCCAAGGGGACAAACCACACACCCTTTTAACACCCTTTGCCTTAAAGTGTGGACGCGGGTTGCACCTGGCGTCAGACTATAAGTGCTCGCGTTTCGCTAACGTAGCGTCGCTGTGCCCTGCGCGTGTGTCTACGCTACATTGGAGTGTAATGGGCCCATCCCCCGCAGCGTCTGTGCAAGCAGGCGTTTGGCGTGTAGCGATACCACGGACCCGAGCTTACAGGGGGGGGGGGGGGGGGTTCGACTCCCTCCCACGCCTAACCGTGCGTGGCTTTGCCGCATCCGGGGAAAAAGGGATCCTGGGGGTTGAGCTGACGCTGAGTGATCGGACTTTTAAAGACCCCCTGAAGAGGCAACACACCTTTTTGGCCCCGGCTTCACGTAGACGGCACCCCTGGGCTGACCAACCCAGGGGAAATCGGCAGTCGCCTTTTCCTATCTCCCTCTCCCTACATCTTCGTCTTTCTCACTTTTTTTATCTTTCCTGTCTACTTCTCCATTCTCTTTACTTTCAATTTTCTCGGTGGCAAGGGTTAACACTGTGCAAATAGCCTACCTTGGCCTATGCGCATTGGGTTGTAGTAGTGTTGTACGGATGACGTCTGCAAGCTTTCAGCATCCCCAAACTTGCAGCGTGCCCTCGTTGGGCTCCGTGGTGGGTGGCCGCCAACGCTGCTGAACAACATACAATTAGCATGCATAAAGCATTCCCTTTGCTTAGTGATCGTGCTTCCTCAAAGCGGGTGCGCACCGAAGATATAAATTTTTAGGGGCGAAGCTTTTTATAGCGGCACCCGTTCGTCCCTTGTAGCCATTGTATATGTAACAAGTATAACATTTTGACCTCTAAGGTGGTGTCGGTGAGAGATTTCTTCTGTTCGTTGTTGAACAATAAAAAATGTGCTCAATGTACATGCCAATGTCTGCTAATTGGGAATGAGAGACAGGAGCATTCGGCTTTTAGTTAACGCGCACGCTGCGATCCCCATTAGGAGCCATTGGCATGTACATTGAGCACTATCTGACAGGAAAGGGTTGCTACGTTATACTCGCTGGGTGTAACCTCCTTAGTTTTATAACGGTTTAGCGAGCGTTGAGCAGCAGTGCCATGAATACAATGAACTAGCATATACCATGAATGAACTCTAGGTGGTTAAAGGTGGGAAGTAGATACGAAGCGCAAGCCGTAAGAAAGTAAAAATCGAATTCTCCTGTCTCTCATTTCCCATTAGCAGCCATTGGCATGTACATTGAGCACTATCCCCCAGGAAAAGGTTGCTACGTTATACTCGCTGGGCATAACATCCTTCGTTTTAGAAAGGTTTAGCGAGCGTTGGGCCGCAGTGTCATAAATACAGTGAACTAGTATATGCCATGAACTCGAGGTGGCTAAAGGTGGGAAGTAGACCCGAAGCGCAAGCCGTAAGAAAGTGTGCGTGTGCCACCTCTCGTTTAGTCATTGGAATGTCCGCTGGATGGCGGTGCTTATGTATGGGGAATATATGATGAAAAGATGCGAGATGGTGGTACTTGGAGTGTTGAATAGATGGACGAACGAACACACAGGCATATGCATGGATGGATGCACGAACAAACGCAGGGGCGGATGCATGGAAAAACGCAGGGACAGACGCAAGAACAGACGGACGGGCGGATGGACGCTTGGACGGACGGAAGCAAGAACGCATGAACGGATGAGTGCTTCGTCCCACTCTCCATCATTCACTCCGTGGATATGCTGCCATTTTTATACAAGTACCTGCAGCGCCATGAGGGCATTATTGCAGGGAGGGGGGTAACACGATCAATAATAATCACGTAAAACAATATATGTTTACACAGACGAAGATAAAAAGGAGCTTATTACAAAGCGGTGAATACAACAATAAAAAGTGACGACATATGAATTCAATCACAATCCTACCAAAAAAAGAAAAGAAAAAATAAATAAAAGACAGCACAAGCAAAAGCCAGGGGACAGCTAGCTTATAGTTCACGGAAAATTTGAATCTAAAAATGGCTGGAACTGTGAGAGTATTTTACAATGTGCTATTACATTAGAAAGTCTGTTCCAAAGTATGGAGGTGTGAGGAAATAATGAATAATGAAACACATTTGTGCGGCATGGCGTTTCAAGTTCTTTAATGTCATGGTTTTATGAAGGGCAGGTCGACGGAGACTGCTTTACTAGCTCAGAAAGAAATAATCCTTAAATCGTTTGAGAGTAAAGAACTTTGCATTGGTGTTTTCATAGATTTTTCCAAGGCTTTCGACCGTCTCTGTCATCATACTTTATTTGAAAAATTAGAAGTATATGGTGTTCGCGACATTCCACTTTCCCTCTTGAAATCTTACTTCAAGTACCGCTCACAATGTGTAAAAATTAAGGATTCGTTTTCTTCTCTCCAGGCAATAACCACAGGGGTTCCGCAAGGTAGCATTCTAGGACCGCTGCTTTTTAACCTATACATAAATGACATTGTCAAGGTCAGTGACAAAGCTAAATACATAATATACGCGGATGACACCAGCATTTTCTTTACAGGTAATGACATGACTGCCATGACCACACTTATAAACACTACGCTAGAAAGCTTAAACACATGGAGTGAACGAAATTCATTACTTATTAATGCAACAAAGACAAAAGCTGTAGTTTTTCATTCGCGGAGACTGATTTCCTTAGACAATAGATTACGTATAGGTAGCGCGGCTGTTGAAATCGTAGAAACCGTTAAAACACTAGGAGTACTTTTTAATTGCACAATGTCGTGGGATCCTCAGATTAATAATCTAATTACCAACCTATCAAAATGTGTGGGCATACTTGCACGAATGCGTTATTTTCTTCCAGTTTCTGTTAAACTAACACTTTATAACAGCTTGTTTTTGTCGCATGTAAATTATTGTCTTTTGGTATGGGCAAGTACGACAGCAACCAACATAAATAAAATATACAGATTACAAAAGAAAGCGATCAGGTTTATAGCAAATGTTGACTACTATGCACACACAGATGAACTGTTTCAGCGTTATAATATTGTCCCAATTCACAAACTTTACGAGTATTCTCTAGCAATAAGATATAAGCAATCTCTTTTTCATAACAATCGTGCCTTCCTAGATATTTTTGAACTGGAAACGCATGCTAATCCGTACCCTACTCGTCACCAACAACATTGGAACCTTCCATTCTGTAGAACAAATTTTGGGCGACAAATGTTATGTTTTAGTGTTCCTTTGTTATTAAATAAATTGCTGGAGGCGAAAATATTCCTTGAGAAATGCAGTGCACGTGACATTAGGGAAGTGCTTTTATCGTGAAAATTGAGAAAATGGTGGTCCAGGCATTCATGGAACTCTCTATATGTATGTGTGTATGTATATATATGTGCGTATATATGTATATGTGTGTATGTATGTGTATATATATGTGTCTGTATATGCATCTCCATATGTGTGTGTATATTTATGTGTATGTGTGTACACGCAATTTCTATGCATAGCATTGTTGTCATATATATAGTATTCTGTATTCCGTAATATTTTGCATTGTACTTCGGAATTTCTGCCGAACTACTTACGCATATTAGTCTCTGTATATAGCATTACTGTACGTGCATCTTCCGACTTGTACTGCGCTAAACATCTCATGGCTTATGTTCGTTGCCTATATGTTCATGGCTTATGTTTCTTTACTCATGTCCACGTTGCTTGCCATGTATTAGGGAGGCTCGGGTTCTCCTCAAGTGACAAAACGTCACTTTTCTCCCGAGCCTGCCCTCATCCTTGGGATGAAATAAAATTGAATTGAAATTGAAATTGAATTGAAATTGAAATGATCACAACGCGTAGAGATGAAGTGAGGGGGGGGGGCGGAAACGTACAAGATTTTGGCAATACGTGTGAGATGAGAGTAAATACGGAAAAAAAAAGTTCCAATTTCGTTGCTAAGAGGCCTTGGGCTAGCGTTTTCCAGCCAAGGTTGTCTTTAATTAGTGAAATGCTGCTTTTATAGTTGTTATTACGAGAAACCAACCTGACTGCGCGATTCTGGATATGTTCAAGTTTATTTACAAGACATAGGGTGTCTGGGTCTCATGCTGCGCAAGCGTACTCGAGTAATGGGCGAACATTCGTAATATAAAGGTATTCTATAATACTCCTGGGGGCTGTGTGAAAATTGCGTCTAATGAGGTTAAGCATTCGCGAAGATTTTATAGTAACATTTTGGATATGCGTATTCCATAACAAATTTTGATTGATTGATTTGTGGGGTTTAACGTCCCAAAACCACCATATGATTATGAGAGACGCCGTAGTGGAGGGCTCCGGAAATTTCGACCACCTGGGGTTCTTTAACGTGCACCCAAATCTGAGTACACGGGCCTACAACATTTCCGCCTCCATCGGAAATGCAGCCGCCGCAGCCGGGATTCGAACCCGCGACCTGCGGGTCAGCAGCCGAGTACCTTAGCCACTAGACCACCACGGCGGGGTCCATAACAAATTTTCTGAAAAATAAACGCCAAGGTATTTGTAATGCTGTACCCGTTCAAGTGATATGTTTTTAGTCAAGCCATCAGTAAATATCGTAAATATATGCAAAAGCGCTGTATAATTGCGCTTCAATCGCAAGCTTTCTAAATATAAATCGATGTCCTTAGAAATCTAGTGTATAGAAGTTTGTTTAACAAATTGACGCATTGAAAAAAAAAGGTTGTTTTGGCGAAAGCCATCGTGCGGTGCACATTGCAGGCGTGGCCACGCACTTCTTGAAGTTCAAGTCCACGTCGTTGCTATCGGATACGCTTCGCTAATGAGATCCACGTGACGTTTTAACCCATACTCTCCACCTTCTCATGCCTTCGGCCTGTAAGTGGCCTCTTGTCCCCCTCCTCCACTACTCATCTCTCTCGCCCCTCTCACAAGCTAACGCTAGCGGTCGCGACACTCAGTGCCGCTAAGGGGTCGCAGTTTCCTAACTGCGGCTTTATCGGCTTCTGCAGAACATCCACTCAGACTGGAACACACGCTGGTAACAAAAAGAAAAAAAGGGTTAAAAAACATGGCCCTGTGAATCGCAAAAAAAGAAACCATGAATCCTCCAAAGCGACCCGTTACAACATTCTCAAGTTTACGCTCGCTTAACGCCAGCGCGGCTTCGCTATCACGTTCGGCTTCTTTCACGAAGATATCGCTAGCAGCGTGTACTATACCCTGGCTTTACAAGTGCAAGAGCGAAGCTACAAAACGCGCCCAGAGGTTGCTAAAGCGGTTTCTGAAGCTTGTTTGCACGGGGTCTGGCTTTGCGCAAGTCTCTTATTTTCCTATCGCAACTGAAAGTCAGAGAACTCCATTCAACTGCTTACGAGCTTACCAAACGCAGCACCATCGGGATAATAAGTAATTTGGAAAGCCCTGGACCACTTGTAATTTTTGTAACCCTCGGCACGTTTTTGCCCCTCAACTTAGTTTTGCGCTTATAGCTGAAGCTGCCGCTGAGTGTATCATTCTTTGTCTGTGCACGTACAACGAAACTATACAGGCAGCAGCACCTAAGCTTAAGTTTATACGTCTCTTTCGTTCTGCTAATAACATTTTATTTTCTGTTATGTTCTGTCGTCGCTCTTATGTAGAAGTTCAAGCAAAAACTTCGAGATTCTAGTTGAAGTGTTTTGCTGTACACACACTACGTGACGCAGAGGAAAAACGCAGAGTAAAAATCGTAAGCCGGGCGCCTGCTGAGTTAGTTTTCTACGCGCTGGTGTAAGTTTACCGCGAGAAATATTTAGCGTTAACCGTAAGCAGCTACAGAAGGGGCAAAAATAAAACTTTTTTACTGTGTGGGTCGACGGAGTGAATGCAGTGTTCTTTACGAAAAATTCTTCCTGCATACTCCATGAACATGTTTTGTACAGTTACAGTGTTTTCTATGCCATAACTGAGGCCTTAAAGAAACCACAACACACTTCGTTAATTTATGCCCCAAGAAAACGTTCGCAGTATAGCGCTGTGTATAAATGACTGCTCGCTTGGACATTTTAGGTATTATGTATATTATGTTACCTCTCCATGAAAGTTCGCAGAGTGAGCATAGTTCTGAAAGAAATGGTTAAGAGCTGTCTGTCTGTCTATCTATCTATCTATCTATCTATCTATCTATCTATCTATCTATCTATCTATCTATCTATCTATCTATCTATCTATCTATCTATCTATCTATCTATCTATCTATCTATCTATCTATCTATCTATCTATCTATCTATCTATCTATCTATCTATCTATTTATCTATCTATCTATCTATCTATCTATCTATCTATCTATCTATCTATCTATCTATCTATCTATCTATCTATCTATCTATCTATCTATCTATCTATCTATCTATCTATCTATCTATCTATCTATCTATCTATCTATCTATCTATCTATCTATCTATCTATCTATCTATCTATTCTCACGCGCTAAAAGCTCGAAGCAACGTACAAAGGGACGCGGCTGTCAAAATCTCAGAGACAAAGAAGGACGTCTCCACTGGCACGGGTTGCTTGTCTTCGTCTTCCTCGTTCACCGGCACAGAACTGACCCACTGTTCACTGGCACAGAACACCAGGTGGCATTATTCCTCCTCCCAAGAGAGCATCGACCCGATGCTCAAACAAAAGTGTGCACAGCAGTGGGTTGAAGTAGGTAACATAAAGAAACAAGAAAAACAAACGAGAGAAAATGCATCCTGGGCCAGGCAATTGGAAATAAACGGCATTCACTGTTCACATGAAGAATTCACTGGCACAAGAAGAAAATTCGCATCACCGCGTAAAGTATTGTTTTAGGCGGACTACGTGTACAGTCTCTGGGCGTGGTAACCTGCGCTGGGATGATGGTGAGCCTCGGTCTGGAACCACTTCGTAGTTCACGTCGCTCACATGTCTGAGTACTTTGTGGGGTCCAAAGTACTTCCTCAAGAGTTTCTCACTGAGACCTCGCCGCCTAATGGGTGTCCAAACCCAAACTTGGTCACCAGCTTCCTAATTAACTTCTCGATGGTGGATGTTTGTACCGCCGTACATCTGAGCACTGTTGAGTTCGGATGTGCACACGGGCCAGTTGACATGCTTCCTCAGCGCGCTGAATGGACTCATTGATGTCGGGGGCTAATTGGTCGAGCTTGTCGATGTCCTCACATAGAATCATGGCGTCCAGCATAGCTCTAACATCTCGACCATAAACGAGTTGGAATGGCGTGAAGCGTGTAGTGTCCTGCGTTGCAGTGTTATACGCAAATGTTACGTACGGCACGATGTCGTCCCACGTTTTGTGTGGCACATCCACGTACATAGAGATCATGTCGGCTAGCGTTTTGTTTAGCCTTTCTGTTAAACCATTACTCTGAGGGTGATACGCAGTGGTCTTTTGATGGGTTGTGTAACTCAACCTGAAGATATCCAAGAGTTTCGCTGTGATTGATGTCCCTCGATCAGTGATGACATATGACGGGGAGCCATGCCGTAGCACAATTTGATGCATAATAAAACTGGCAACTTCAGATGCGGTCCCTCGTGGCAACGCTTTCGTCTCAGCGTAACGCGTCAAATAATCGGTTGCGACGATAATCCATTTGTTGCCAGAAGAATACAAAGGAAACGGGCCTAGAAGGTCCATCCCCACTTGTTCAAATGGGGTACGTGGTGGATCGATCGGTTGCAGATGACCTGCAGGCTTTAAATGTGGTGTCTTGCGACGCTGGTATTCACGGCATCCCTTCACGTAGCGTTTGAAACAGGCAGACATTTCAGCCCAGTAAGAGAGTTGTCGCACCCGATCCATCGTTCTCGAGTAGCCCAGATGGCCAGAAGTGGGCTCGTCGTGGCAAGCCAATAAGACGTCATCGCGTAGGGCTTCAGGCACGACGAGAAGTTGAGATCTGTCACCAGCACCGGCGTTCCTTTTGTATAAGACGCCATTTCGTAAGGTAAATTGATGGCAACGTTCGCGACATCGGACGAGGAATGGGAGCGGTGCCACCTTCTAAATGATCTATAATCATTCTTAGATCAGCGTCATTTCGTTGATGAGACATCAGATCCGGTCCGCTGACAGTTGCCACGAAGGCGCCGTCCTCTTCTGCGCTAGTACTAGCGGATTGAAGAGGTGCTCGTGATAGCGTGTCGGCGTCTTCGTGCTTCTTGCATGACTTGTACACTGACTATCTGACTGTCCAACTTGATAGATAGATAGATAGATAGATAGATAGATAGATAGATAGATAGATAGATAGATAGATAGATAGATAGATAGATAGATAAGATAGACAGACAGACAGACAGACAGACAGACAGACAGACTAGACAGACAGACAGACTAGATAGATAGATAGATAGATAGATAGATAGATAGATAGATAGATAGATAGATAGATAGATAGATAGATAGATAGATAGATAGATAGATAGATAGATAGATAGATAGATAGATAGATAGATAGATAGATAGATAGATAGATAGATAGATAGATAGATAGTAATTCACCTGCGGGAATAATCTCATGAATGCAGGCATCCAACGTTGGAGGAATAATGCTTGTTCGCAGGTATGAAGTAAGTGTTAAAATGATCTACTGTTTGGAAAGCTTGTGTAAATAAATATCAGGCTTGACATCCTAGAGATCGTTCACCAGCCGTGTACTCTTGATGCCGCATTGTGATATCACTGAAAACTTGTACTGTTGAATGATAATACCCATTCATAGATTGGTTTATTATTAGGCTGCAACAAGCACTGCCCTTCAAAACTTCATTAGCGAAGTTTGTGATGAAATCGGAGAAAGAGCATAAGCCGAGTTATTTCAAAGTCGCCGGTTCGGTCCCAGCCAAAGACTTATCTTTTCGTCCATTTTTCTTTCTTGGTATTTACATTACAGTTGTTATTAATAACATTTCATATACTTCCCTTGACATGATTATCCGCTGGTTCTCGATAGACATAGTGATGAATACAGAGGGTGCGTTATACCAGTCAATTAAAGTCTGAATCACTGCTTTCACATGTTCATGTAAACGCGAGAAGGGGCTGAGAACTGCCTAACATGAAGCGCTATCGTGTGTGCCACCACTGTGGCCTTCTGGACAACGTGATAGGTCGATACGCTCAATTACCAGAGTGAAAGAAAAGTGCTCTTCTACTTCATTAGCTTTCGTTCTTTGTACAGTTTGTTTTGCTCTGTCCGATGCAGGAAAGAAAACTTGACTACCAACGAATTTAGTGAACCATTCGTCTGTTTACTTCAACAAAAAGAGGGTAGCAAAATACTGAAGTAGCTTCGCCCAGCCAAGTCTGAGGGTATTTCGGAGCGGGCCAGTACTCCTTGTTTGTGTCTGGTTCTGTATTTCTTCCCACCTCTAATTATCTGTCGTTATTTTTCACAGTTATTTCTTTCCGTCTTTTTTTCCCTCTCTCGTTACATCTTTTCGTATCTATTTGTCTCACTATATTATTTATGTCTTGCTCCTGTTTTTCGCTCGATTCTTCCTTTTTCAATTTCAATAGGATGCTTTGCCGGTGTTACGCTGAGCCACGCAGCGTACGAAGGCTTACAATAGCCTGGGTCTCTCGAGTGATCCGCACTTAAGAGAAATTTTCACTGGGCCTGACTTGACTAACATCACCTGGCGAAAGCGCATAGATTCTTTTCCGCTTTCGCCAATCGCACTTTTTGGAACAACAAACAACAGTGGGGCACTCCGTTTCCTGGCTATCAGAAGCGTCATACTCGACATATTTTGTTTGCTTCTTTTCTCTATTGCTTCGAACGTTTCTAAGCTTACGCTGCTCCTCTACTCCCGACTAAGAACTGGGAAGAGGGAGCAGCTGCTACACGTAAACAAAGCCAAGATATACTGGTGCTATCGGATTTAAGACAAGTCCTGGCGTCGAAACGTTGGCCCCAGTACAAACTTTGCATTATACGTTTATTTTTTATTTTTTTATTTCATGCGTGTACTTCGTCTAGCTACACTGCCATATGTTGTCATGAGGTAGCGTAAAGGCCAAATGGTCCAATGTATTATGAGGAACACGGCACAAACTTCCGCCCTTAGACCGACGCATTCGTTCACATTGATATGGTCTGAACAAGGAAGGGCATACAATATGGATGTCTAGTCTGGAAAGTGAAGTATAAAACCACGTATCAATACAAAACTCAACAAAACAAAAAGACTTTCGTCTCAATTCCGTCTTTTTCAACAACAATGAAAAAAGCGTGTTGCTCTTGCGCAAGATAATTTGCATTAGAGGCTATAGAACACACACGCAAAACAAAACATATAGCCACTGTTATGAGCGCATGTAGGGACATCATTAGCCTGATGTGCCAAGCATGTACGGAGCCAACCGTGTCCTGCGAATGCAAATGCGCCCACACTAGGCACCTCCCACATGTACCTGTGTTCGCCTTCCACGTAAAGTCCGCGGGTAAATTGGGTCATGGTCTTACTCTTGCATTCAGAGCAGTTTGCTGAACTCTACCCTTTGCCTTCAAAGCTGTACCCTGTTTTTCGCTGCGTTAATTGAAAAGATGAACGCAGAATCAATATGTTACTAATGAATGACACGATGCTGCCGAGCATTCGAGTACGAAAGCTGTTACCTGGTTTAACATTGAAACTTTACATCAGAGAAAGCAAATTTAGTGGTCTGCCGCCTTTCTTTCCCCTTCATTGCTGGTTAAATACAAACGAATAATTACTTTAATTTGTACCATTGAGTGAAACCACACCGACATAGCTGCTTGCGATGCCATGATTCAATCAGTCAATACCACGTTGAGTCAATGCACTACATTGTGGCATTGTAACTTCTTCTTTTACAGCTTCATTCTATATCGCGAGAGAGAAAGAGGGAGAGAGATAAAAATGCAAGGAAAGTTGTTGTTGTTGTTGTTGTTGTTGTTGTTGTTGTACTCCTATTGTTAGTGGCGCATACCCACTGTGGGGGATTCGCCAAGAATCGAGTGGTTTCAAAATTTACTGTTCAGATTTGGAATGATGGAGGTTTAACAGAAAGATTACCGATAGCCTAGGAAAGTGTGGTGCTTAATGCAATGCATACAAATATTTACATAAACGAATTTATTCTTAGAATACAGCAATAATCTGCTTTTATACGTATATAGTTATGTGGACCTGTTAGGGTTAATGAAACTGGTTATTTAGTCAACCTATTAGTTTCATCAATATAGTCCCGGACGGCCGCGCATACTGTCGCAAGGAAAGACAGGGAGATTAACCAAGCGCATGTTCAGAGTGCTACCCTATACTGGGGGAATCATGAAATCATTGTTTTGCAGGTTGTCTATTATGCTGCGCATGCAGCGCTAGGTCCGCCAGCTGCAACGTCATTCTTGTTACCACATGGTATGCGGCGAGCATGTTAATAATGAAGATTCGTACTTCTATACTCGTTCAACTTCTACCCGCACAATCCGGCGTGGTTTACAGCATGCTACCCATTACACAGAATGCAACCGTATACTAAAATTTCACCGAACCAAGTCACATTGAACTTGGTTCACACTAGGAACAGGATATGGGTATCGCGTTCAACTCTTAAAAGCGAAGCTTGAGGCTCCCCCCCCCCCACCACCACATACACACACACACTTTTTTTAGAGAAGCCATTAGCCTCGGATATGAAAGCCACGAAGCCGAGCACACTACTTTTGTAAAAAGGTAAAAACCATTTCAGGTCGAACTTAAACGAGCATCTAATTGACTCTGTTTCATGCAAACATGAAACTAATAATATTTATAAATATTGTTGCTGCAACGAATGCGAGCAACGTGACCATCGATAAACTTAAAGCATTTGGATGGCTCACACCTATAAAGACAGGTTGCAGTTGACATATGAAAAAGAAAAATGGCATGAGGAAGCTTGCAATCATCTTCAGAACGCATGGGGTGAAGTAGCCTGATAAAACAAGATGCAGGCTGTTTCTTCTCTTCGTGGGAAGCAGCCCAGTATGCTTATATATAAAGCTGGATGCAGCAGCAACTTTTCTTGATTTATCAGAGAGAAAGGCGGAAGAGCTATATGCACGTGCGAGCCTCATTCAGAGTTATGGCTTTATAACCACTTATGGGAGGCCAACTTTGCCCGTGGCACAAGTTCTATAATTATCTGCAGCCCTTTACGGCGCGAATTTTCTACGATTGTCACATGGAGAATTTTACATCGCCATCGTACCACATCAGGATAAAAATCTGCCAATATTTACTCCGTTCTGCAGCTCGAACAAAGGCACCGATCTCGGTCGAGAAATACAGTCCCGATAGAGCTCGATTGCGATAGTAAGTGCACCATGTGCATGCCGGCCATATTACTTCCCGCAATTTAATTGAGCAGCCTGCTGCGAGTGGTGGCTTACCATGGTCGACAAGGCAATTTTATGCTTAAGAAGCGCTAAAGACACATAGAGACCAAGCACAGATACACGAATGTTAATAACAATAACTGGGGTTTTGCGTACCAAAACAACCGTACGAATATGAGAGACGCCATACTGCAAAATATGGGCAAAATATGAACGTTTATTGCATCACGCAAGCTTTTTTGTAGCTTCACCAAAAAGGGGGGGGGGGGACCAAAATGGGCGGGAACGGCTATCGCTTCAGCCAAGACAGAAAACAGGAAGGGGGGAAGAGGGGGGGGCCGTAGAGCGGAAGCTCACTGTTTGTAACACATCTGTACAGCGAATTTTTCACATTGATTCAATACCTAATGGTGAATTAACTGTTATACTAATTAATTGGATCACTGACCAATCAATAGATCGATTAGTTGATTAGTTTAATGATTGATTGACAATAAGATCTCTTCATTGACTGATTGGTTAGTTGACTGATCGGTTGAGTGAGTGATTGATTTATTGCTGCATTGATTTTTCTCTGCGATTTCTGTTGCCTTAGTTTTCCGTCATCCCCAGGCAACTGATTTTTTTTTCGTTGCATAGACATTAATCCGCCTAACAATTCGCTGCTGCTATTACTATGGGTGAATCCATGTTCTAGACGTGATAACTTGTGTCACAGTCTCGGAAGTGCTTCTTTTTTTTGTTGTTGTTGCCGTTGTTGGCAGAACACAGATGTTACTTGTACAGTTGTTTGCAACGAAGTCGGACGAACAATGTCACTCTAATGTTAAGCCCCCACTGAAATTTTCACAGGTTCTCCGGTAATGTTTTCAAGCGTACGAGAAGTTTTCTCAAAGGCTGTCTCACGTGGCAAGAAAAATAAATAAAAGGAAAGGAGAAGCTTCTAGAAGTTCAGGAAACTTTTTTGATACACCTACGCTACCGGATATTCCCCGAAAGGATAGGTTCCGCTTCACCGCCTGTACGCCTCCATCTATATATAGGAGAAAAAAAAAGATGAGAACCGGGGTTGAATTTTCTTCGCCGTTAAAGCGATTTGATGCCCCACGGCACAGTATACAGTAGGCTAATCTTCGAGGTTCTCCCGAGATAGAAACATCTATATATTGGCGCTCACCTCACACCTGCAATATATTCTCCTCGCATCTTCTTTTCATGCTACGTTTTAAGAAGCACAAATACGAAAATAAGTACGCCTATAATACCCAACTTCGAGGCAAACATTGATCCGCTGTCGAGCCTTCCGAAAGGCTGATGTAATCCCTGGTATTTGCATCGGGCGTCCCAAGCCTCACGCCGAGTAAACAAAGCGCTGATCGATTTGCACTCGAATCTCGTGTTTTGTTTTGGTTTTGTTTTCATGCAGTTTATGTATGTATGTATGTATGTATGTATGTATGTATGTATGTATGTATGTATGTATGTATGTATGTATGTATGTATGTATGTATGTATGTATGTATGTATGTATGTATGTATGTATGTATGTATTATGTATGTCTGTATGTATGTATGTATGTATGTATGTATGTATGTATGTATGTATGTATGTATGTATGTATGTTATGTATGTATGTATGTATGTATGAGGCTCCTCCTACCTCATCTACGAGAGTGTTGACACCGAGCGTTGGCGGAATCACCCATTGTGGGCGGTCCGAGCGCATGCAGCCTATACAACGCAATCAACGCTATAAAAGAAAAAAAAACATTCATGTGGTCGGTCGGATTTGTCTATTGCGTCGTTATGAACAACGGCAACCGGCCTGTACACCGCGAAACCTCTCGAAACACGCAGAATACCAGTATAGCTGCCGGAATCGGTCTCCATGGAGCGTAGAAGTTGACCTGCACAGTGACACAATGCATTCCAGGTTACCCATACGGTAGCCCTGCGGTTGCGGTGGGGGCAGTGTGGGTCTCCGAACCATCCACAAAGAGGTGTTTCGACCGGGAAACAAAGCGAAAAAGACACACATGAAACAAGATTGAGCCGCACACAGAGACGTCGTTGGCTTTGCCAACTTGAATTATTCATGAAGGATCGCGTGCCATCTCCAAGCACGTGCAAGTAGTTTTTTTTTTAGTCTGCTCGAACCATCCCAGCGGGTTCAAACCAGCGCTGCTAGGCTCTTCTGGGTCGGTTCTCGGGTGCTTGCATGCAAAACGTTAGCCTTATCTTTTCGTTCTTTCCATCTCTCGTCAGCCTGTCACCGAAAGCTTGTGCATAGAAAAAAAGAGCAAAAAAGCAGAGGCTAGTTTATGTTTTGTTTAGAATACGCCGAGTGAGCACTTCGCGAAGATCACTCGGTATTTGTAAAAAAAAAAAGAGGAGCAACAAGCTTACGGGTAGGGGTGCCTGCGTAGCGCTTGAACTTACGCAAGCGCGAACTTAAGGCTAACGGCGCTTTTGCGGTTGAAATATTACCGTTATGGTGAGCGGTATCAAACTGAATTCGAAAATGATACGCCCGGAAGCGTCTCGTACTTTGATGACAATAATCACTAAAGCCTCAGTTATGTAAGCCTTCCAAACATCGGTCCTAGTACATACACGCCGACAGTCCTCAACAACAACAACAACAACAACAACAAAAAACATGTAATCGTTCACGTATCTGAAGGCCTTCACAACCGCCGAGTCCACTGCAGTCTCTATGCCACGGTAAACAAGGCTCAAAAAGATTTCACTCAAAACTGGCGCTACCCACGACCCAATTCAGACCCCCGACCTGTGAGTGTAAAAGCACCCGTTTCAACCAATAGCAGTAGATCCCAGGTACACCGACAGGACCTCGAGGAAGAAACTTGTAGATGCGCCGCACCTGTCCTGAAACCTTAGTACGTCATTATCATCTTGAATGCAATTCCTGACGCGCACCAGAAGTCTGTCCTGTGGCAATGAGTAGAAGAGGTCTTTTACTATTTCACTCTGCTCAGTTATGTAAGCAAGTGCAATACTTCAATCTTGCGGCTGTACAAGACAACGCCTTTTATTTTGATTATATGGACACACATCGGTAAGTTTTTCTGGTCGTAGTTGGTAAAACTTTGATTTATAAAATCACCCCGCGCGTCAAATGTTACATGTGTGAGTGAAAGCGTGAAAGTGCAGGCGACCAACACTAATCGAAGGGAGAGGAGGAACCACGCCAGGCGTTTCTCGTCACCCAAAAGGACCTTACGTCGTAAAAGTATTTTCATGCTGCGCGAAGAGTTCAGCTCGGCCCAGTGGTCGCCAGCGCTTTCCTTTATAACATAATAATTATTAGGCTTTAACACCCCAAAACCACGATATGAATATGAGAGACGCCGTAGTGGAGGGTTCTGGAAATTTTAACTACCTGGGGGTTCTTTAACGTGCACCTCGATCGAAGCACACGGGCCTCAACCATTCTCGCCTCCATCGTAAATGCGGCCGGCGTGACACGTCGTTCGTATAAAAAGTACAATAAATTACACGTCGTTCGTATAAAAAGTATCAACGCCTCCACCCTTCATCCCCCCCTAGTTGCCTAAAGGTTGAAACGAGTACTCAGTTGCATCTTCTTGGGCGAAGCTCCTTAAAACGGCAACCGTTCGTCCCTCGTCGTTGTACGTAACATATCTTACGCATTGACCAGCAAGGTGGTGCCGGTGGGAGACTTCTCCTGTGCGTAGTATAACAATAAAAAATTCGCCGCGTGCGCATCCACTAAAAGCCGAATTCTCCTGTCTCTCATTCCCCCTTAGCAGCCATTGGCATGTACATTGAGCCCTAACTGACAGAAAAAGATTGCTACGCTATACTCGCTGGGAGTAACCTCCTTAGTTTCAGAAAGGTTTAGCGAGCGTTGAGCCACAGTGCCATGAATACAACTAACTAATATATGCCATGAACTCAAGGTCGTTAAAGGTGGGAAGTATATAGACCCGACGCGCAAGCCGTAAGAAAGTGTGCGTGTGCCACCTCTCGTTTAGTCCTTGGAATGTCCGCTGGATGGCGGTGCTTCTATATGGGGAATATATGATGAAAAGATGTGAGATGGTAGTACTTGGAGTTTCCAATAGATGGATAAACGGACACACAGGCAGATGCATGGATGGACGCATGAACGGACGCAGGGGTGGATGCATGGACGCATGGATGGACGCAGGGGCGGATGCATGGACGAACGCAGGGACGGATGCACGGCTGGACGTGCGGACACACGAACAGACGCACACACGGACAGTCGGATGGACGAACGTATGGTCAAGAAGACAGATGCATGGATGGACGGAAGCAAGAACGAATAGACGGACGGATGCTTCGCCCCACTCTCCATCATCCACCCCGTGAATGTGCTGCAATTTTTTTACTTTAACGGTGGCTGGGGAACTTCACCTTGCATTGCAAGTATGGTTTGCCTTTCAAGTTTCCCCAAATAGTCGGGGACCAAAGAAAAGCTGTTGAGAGCAGCACGTCACATCTCATTTTTTTCGTTTTTTTTTCATCCATTATGACGTTTCTTTTTTGTTTTAACTCATTGACATGTGGTGGGTTGGAGGGTTCAAAAGGACGCGTAGGTAAAACGCTGCCCCCCTTCACCCCCTTCCACAAGGAGAATACTGTGCAAGCTTTTTCAAATCTACTATACTTTGCAGTGCCACTTGCGAAGTCCTACTCGAACTGGCAGGCTATATTGAGACGTAACTGCCCGATCTCACATCTGCCTTTTCGCAATTGAAGTTGTGGTTTGTAAAGTATACGAAAGAAGCGATGAAGCACTTCTCAAAATAAATACCTCCGCAACAAATAAACTCTTTTCAAAACCTGTGTAACGTGAGAAAGAAAAGAGAAAAATAAGGTTACTCTGAAACTACAATGGTTTCGTGAACACATAAGATAAGTACATGAACCCACGCAACGTTCATTCTCGCGCAAAAGGCAAGCATGCCATTTAAACATGGGTTCCACCGTTTCGTGCTTGGCATCGCCCCGTGCTCGTTTCTACTGATGGCGTAGTTTTCTAGTAAGCTTTTATTTTGAGCTTCTAGCTCCTTTCGCAAATTGCAGGTGAGTCTTACGCACCGTACACTGATCATCCGGGACCGCCGTTGATTGCTAAACATGTTCCGTTTCACGTGCTTCGAATAATAAATTGACAAACAACTCTTAAACTGATCCTGAATTAAACACAAAGAAATGAAGGACTTCTATGTAGCCGCTTTTCTTTTCTTTTTTGTTTGTAACTTCGACGCTGGCTAAGAGTTTCATGAAACTCATCAAAAAAAAAAACTCGCGGAGGGTGTTTTGTATTCACTTAAAATGACTCAAACGCGAAAGCTATTTTCATGTTTTTTTTTCAAAGTCAATCTATTGACCTCCTCCCCCCTCACCACCTGCAAGAGCCTTCTCTACCAAACAAATTCTTCCACTGCCTCCTCAATCGAAGGTGGGGGTGGTAGTGGCAAACATTTATTAACCTGATGTTCACGGAGATGTTATTAGGGAAAGTGACCCCTATCGGTCAGCTTTCTTACAGTACCAAGTGGAGCCTGTAGTAAAACAAAAAATGGCAGATCCCACGTACAGTGGGAATCGATGATATGTGAAGCATGAATTGAAAATGTTGATGTGTTGATTTAAAATGAGCACAACGTTATGAAGTAGAGGTAAATAATGCAGTACATGACTTCCGTGTCATTTTTAGGATGTTTGAATGTGTCGTTTGCCTTCGTCATTTGTTGACGTCTAGTAATAACAAAGTTAGTGTATGTGTAGCTAGTGAAACGGCCGCGAGCACGCTATGAGCATGGTATGTTGTCATGTTCTTAGATGACACACGTGTCAGAATTATCATGTTTGCGCCAGACATAGATTTCGTCAACCATTGACGTCACGTTACACCAAATTTGGTATGTGTGGAGCTAGCAAAATGGCCGCGCGCTCATTACGAAGGGCCCAATATACTCCGACCATTCTATAGTCTGACGCCAAGCGCGACCAGCGTCCATTGGCGCGGTCCGACGGCCACCGGCACGAAATGCGACATGCTGCATGTCGCGCCGATGCGTTATCAGAAAACACTGGGTCTCCCTCTTTTTGTGATGGAGGGATGATGGAGAGTATAGTTGAACAGGGTATGATGCCATCCACAACTGAGTTATGCGGCATGCTGTACGCTATAAAACTGATAAGTTGTATTTACAGCAGGTGCGAGATAAGGGGTAGTCTTCGGTGATTCAAAGGTGGTGTTAACATTACGCTCCTGCGAGAGCACGGTGGTAATAATGGATAGTTCACAACATACAGTACACATATAGAGCCCACGAAGATAAGCAAGTGAAATGTGCCGAAAATTGCAGTTAATATCTGATGATTGCAGCATTCCTGGTAACGCATCTGCCGATGAAGCGGCATGACAAGGATATGCTAAAGATGGTTTTTCTACCCATAAAAAAGTGAATTGCTCAGCTTTACAAAGCCCACAACTTTCCAAATGAGTAAGAACAACCGGTTTCACAAAAAATCAAAGAGCTGTGACTTTTGTCATATTGATCCGCTCACTCAATGCAACTTTACGCTAATTTAGGCAAGAACAATTGGTTTGACTATAGTGTTTTATACCATCTTGATCCCCAGATGCAATTCAATAGAACGCTAACTTAAGACAGAACTGTGGAAATGCATATTCACCGGTTAAAGCTTGGTGCTCCCTACCAAACTATTTTTACATTCAATTGCCACACCTGAAGCTAATGGCATTAGACCTCTGAGAGAGAAAAAAATCTTGCCCGTGGTAAAACAAAACCTAACAGAAGCACGCTTTAGAGCATTAACATACTTTTCTGAAAGGACTCGAAGTGAAGACTAATATTCGGGCGTTTGTATTTTGACGTTGGCGAATCATGGGAGACGCCTTTGCTCTGCAGTGGGCATAGTCAAGCTGATGCTGGTGCTGATGATGATAATCATCATGATGATGAATATTAAGCGTATTAGACTACACCACTACTGATATAAACCTCGTGATGTTTATAACAAATTGACTGGTATGTCACCCAAACGTCTAAACTCGTCCCCACGATGCGTCACCCCCGGAAAATCTTTTCAGGCCTGCGCCCAGCAATCTGACGTCATTTCCGGCCGGCCGACTCTCGGGGAGCAGTGGCAGCGAGCGCAGCGCGGGCGGCGGTGGTGACGGTTCGGCGGCGTGGTGTTGACGGTGTTTCACGTTTGTTGCTTTCCGTTGTTGTTTTGCGGCAATTTCGTTTCCGTGCGTGATGCTGGAGTGATGCGACAATGCCGAATAAGTGTTGTGTACCCGGATGCACCGGCAACTACAAAACAGGAAAGAAGATACAAGTGTTTTCCTTCCCTAAAGACGCCGACGCTCTCAAACAATGGCTACGCGCCATTCCTAGGAAGGACTTCGTGCCGACTTCGTGCACTAAGGTAAGAATTTGAGATGCTCCTGTTCTTAGCTTGTCGTTGCTTGTTCGGGTAGAAATCACCTATGATGGGAAATACTTGAGCGTGTGGCCGCCGGGCCTCGCGAAGCGCTGACGCCAGCAGCGTTCGCAGCAAGGATGGTCAGCTGCGCTTTGTTCACTAACAGTGCCGTGGTGTCGTCCATTCTTGCAAGCTCTCGGTGGAAGCGCTTCGTGGAGTGCGGTGACATCACGCTCCCGTGTTTCCTTTCATGTTGCTTGTACCGCTTAGCGCAGCGCTTTTATTTAGATGCTTGCGAAACGTAGGTAGACTTTGTTTTAGCTACACGGACTGTAAACACGGTCATGCAAACGGGAGCGCATTTTTTTCTTTTGAGAAGTGGCGTCTCAGACGTTCTTGAAACGTTTGTGCAGGTGTGCGCTGATCATTTCGACGCTTCATGCATTGAGAAGACGACATCGTAGACGGATCCAAGGACAGGGAGAGTTATTGAAGTTGCACTCCCAGTACCACGGTTGCGTCCTGGATCTGTCTCAACGGTATTTCCCGGCTGTCCGTCCTACCTATCAGTACGAGACCAGAGCACGAGAGAAACCCCTGACGCCAAGAGGAGCCGACAAGAAGCCTCCCAACTCGCCCGTGCTGTAGAAGAGTCGCTGGCGTCATATGAAGCGGAGCAAGAACGAGACCGGTTTTCGTCCCTCGAAGAACTAAGGGCTCGCCTGCAAGGGGTGTCAGTGTCTCCGAAGTGGACTGTGATTCATAAAGAAGAGTGCTCCATGTTTTTGAACATTATCGACTATCGTGAATCTTGTTTGAATGCGTCATTGACCGTGTTTGCAAACCTTGAAGTCTTTGCCTGCTATCAAGGTTCACCAATCAAGAACCTTGGTAGCGCTGTTGTACCAGACTCAGTTCAAAAAGTAAGTTCCTTGTTGGAAATTTTGAACAACCTGTCGATGCTGTCTGAGGAGCGCTGCACTTATTGCCACCTGGCTCAAGCAATACATTCCCTTGTTTGAGCCTTGTTTCCAGTTTTGTATCTCTTTACAAGTTGTTAGCTTTTAATGGTGCTGTACTTTTTTCTTTTTTTTAACTCGAACTGCCTCGGTGCCCACTGTAGCAGTTGTACAGTCCGTTTTGGTACCTAAGCTGTGTACACTTTCCTTGTGCACTCTGTGTACAGACATGTTGTGCACTGTGATTTGTTTTTTCTTAGATTTTTGTTAGATTTTTTCCCTAGAACATGCACCTACCTGTGGCAGTACAATTACTTTTCTTTCTGTCATTTATCATGCTGTGGACCACAATTTAGTCACCAGTGTTCTTATGTATTGTATTTTTTGGCAAGTGTTTGAACCTGATACCTTGTGTTGCTACTGCTACTATGATAAACGAATGGTATGTTTTCCTCTAACCTACAATTTAAATGAAAGTGTGCTTTTTCTGTTCCAAAGCTCGGGGATGTTTTTGCTGTTACAATCTGTTTTGTTTTCTGAGTTTTATGTGGCAAGATATTGTGTTTTGTACTTTTGGCATATTTTCAGCATTAAGGGCAACATCTTGTGTTGCCTGTCGTCTGCCTGGACCGAGAACAATGTGCACTGTGATATTTGTACAGACGGCGTCTGGCTGTGATAAATAAATACGCATTATTCCATTCATGATATTCATTATTTCTTGATACCTTGATAAGTTCCCCCGCAACGGTGGCTCAGTGGCTAAGGCGTAGCGCTGCTGAGCACTAGGGCGCAGTTTCGACACCCGGCTGCGGCGGCCGCATTTCTGATGGAGGCGAAAAGCAAAAACGCCCGTGTGTACGAGATTTCGGCACACAATAAAGATTCCCAGGTAGTAAAACTTGATCCTGAGCCCTCCCCTACGGCGCGCTTCATCGCCTGCGTTGCGTCGGCGCGTTAAACCATACAATCAATGGATACCTTGATAAATCGTGCGGACATGGTGTCAAGGAACCTCGCCCGAGTCGGTAGGCGTGAAGGGCGCTCGCGGCAAGCGCTCGCGGCTGGCGCAGCCACCCAGCGAAGGGCGGCCGGCCGGCCGGCGCAATGTGACGTCGTCGACGTCACGTCACGTGACGCGCAGGCCTGAAAAGCTTCCGGGGGTGACGCACGATGACACCAGGCATTGCTCGAGACATTGCTAAATACGTTTCAGGAATTTATTGCATTCTGTGATGGTCTTTTTCGATAGTGCACTTTAAATTCATTTCATTACATATAGGTGTTCATATGTCTTTACAAATTCATTTGTTGCGCTATATGCTCGATTCATTCAATAACTAAAAAGTAGCCGGCGCGTTATTTGTTCAATAGCATATGCTTGAAAAATAAAATACAGCCTGTATTGTGCCTGTGAAATCGGAATAAACAGTGGAGATGCCAAGAAAATGACTCCAATTGCCGAGCGTAGACGGAGTTCGTCCTTGATCATCTGCTTAATTTCATAGTTCTGCATGTTTTTTTCTTTGGTTTTACATTTTTGCGTTTATCTTCTTTTTTATTTTCCATATAGACCTTTGTTTTTGTTTCCTTCTAACCCTCCCTCCTTCTTTTTTTTTACCCTCTGTTCTATTTTTCAGTCGTTGCTATGCTATACTACCAGTGATTATTGTGCGGTCTGCCCTCTCACTTTCTCATCTTCCTCTTCCACAGTCCACCACTAGTCCTCCGCTTCTTCACGTCCGTTTTCCATTACCTTCCTAGCGCACCTTCTCCTCTTCCTTCTCCCCACCCCACTATTAGTTCCGCTTCTTCACGCCCGTTTCCAATTACCTTGCTAGAGTATTTTAAGCGGGCTATTGGTTTGTGCTCTCTGTTCCTTCATTCCGTCATCCTACCCTAAATTCATTTGCTTCTAACTTCCCTTTCGCACCCCCTTGCTACACTCTAATATACAAGGCTATGCTCTGCATGGCGCATAGCCGCTTTCTGTCGTGCGTACCCGTCAAACTTCTTGTCTACTACACCGGTGTTAAATGGCTCCGCCCAACGTTGACCAGTTACGAAGATAACGCGCAGCATCGCAGGCTAAGCAAGAGAATCGGTTCTCCAGCACACGCGTTGCTGAAGAGTAGACAGGCGATGGCGTAGCGCCTGCTTAGGACACAGCCGTTCTCAAGTCCGGTAACGATAACCACTGCTCACCGGGAATTTATCTGCCAGATTGCAAAAACGTAAATTTTACGCTATGGGAAGCCACATGCTAGGGGCTACGCCCGTCTGGCTAATTAGCCAGACCACGTGGTCTCGCAATTAGCCAGACCGCGCCCATATGGCTAATTGCCAGACTGGCGTGGTCGGAAGGCCTCGCTCTGCACTTGCAACCTACAAATGCAAGCCCGCTAAATACGGCAGGCCGACGACAACAACGACGATGACACGGCCTCCGGGATCATGGCCGAAGCCCATGAAGGGTCCCTTCTCCAAATGCAAGGGGAAGGAAATCTCTATGGCAAATAAATTTTGTTCATCACTAAACATGTCAACATAACCGCGGTACGCCTGCCATTCACGTGTGCGAAAAAGTTGGGATAGCTGACTTCCGCTAGTTTCATAAGCGCTTTTTCTCGGGAAATGTAGATTCCGCGAAGCGAACAGAATAAACGTTCGTGGCTGCTACCGAAAACATTAGGTTTCGCTTAGCAGGGACGTCAGTATTAGTGATGGCATTTACTAAGACGTACAGGTTTCCAGCCTGAAACCAACGACACAAACGTATGTCTACATGCTGAGTATGACTGTATCAAACTCTGCGAGAGTGGTAATGAGGAAGCACTATCCGTCAATCTCTTTCATGGTATACGCGCTTGATTTCGCGGGACGGCTACATGCTCTCCCACAGTAGAGTACCTAGTACTCTAAATTGTTACCCACTTCTTCTAAACACAATGGCTTTTGCTCTCCCATGGTATAGAGTATCAAGTACTCTGAATCGTTAGATACTTCTAAACACAATGGCTTTTGCTCTCCCATGGTATAGAGTATCAAGTACTATGAATCGTTAGATACTTTTTCTAAACACACTCCTTCACAACTATTTCATTAGCGATTATGGGATGGTTTTATGCTCTCCCTTAGTAGAGTACCTATTACTCTAAATCATTAACAACTTTTTTTATACACGCATCTTTTCGTTACTCATGGTTATTTATAAGATAGCGGCTTTCTGCTCTCCCATAGTGGAGTGATAAGTGCCGTAAATCTTTAAACACTTTTTCAAAACAGCCTGCTTTCCCGAAGTCGAGTACAAGTGCTACTCCAAGTCTGCAAGTCATTCACATTTTGAAGTAGAATTACATTAAAAAAACGTGGCAATGGCTCTGGTCGGAGGACTGACTTGTGAAGCCAGTGATGTTGCCGTTCCCTAATAGCCTTCTTTCTTATAGCAGGTGCGCACCAAAGAAAAAAGGCCACCCGCATTTTCCCAAGGAGGGAACTCGAGCAAACGCATCGCAGAGTGGTGCGGGTATCGGGTGAAGGTTGCTTAATTGGGTATGGTATGAGGATGCTTCTTATTTGGCGTTTATTATTGCTGTTTATTAAATGAAGGAGAAGTATTGTCTTCAATGAATGGTGGGACGCTGATGTTGGGTTGTGCCCCACTACTGATTGAATGCACTGTTGCTTCCATCACATCTACTCAAGTCAAGCAAAGCGTCAAGTAAAGCGAAAGCTAAGCAGACGCCCCTGACCAAATTACAAACGCGCTATCCAGTGCCTACATAAACGGGGTGGCCAGTGAACGGTTGTGCAGCACGAACAGTCGGTTTTTTACTACCTGACGCAGAATGCGTCGGCCTTGCGAGGTTATGGCGGGAGGGGGGAGGGGGGGGGGAGTACCAGTTGGCACGAGACGCGAGCTTGTGCAGTAGTCGTGTAGATGACACCGCGGACACCAATTTTGAGAGTAAGCGCAACTATGAAATCATTTGATAATAATAAAAAAATAGCAGCATAAGAACGAACTGAATGATGAGTGGGGCGAAATGTCCGTCCGTTCATTCTTTCTTCCATCCGTGTGACCATCCTGGCGTTCGTCCTTCCGTTCGTGCATCCATTCATCCGTTCGTCCGGCTGTGCATCCATCCACCCATCCGTCCGTGCGTCCAACCGTTCGTGCGTACGTCCATGCGTCCCTTCAGCCATCCGCGTGGCCATCTATCCATGCATCCGTTCATGCATCCGTGTGTCCGTAAGTCTGTCCATCCGTGCGTTCACCTGTGCGTCTGCCCATGCATCCGTGCATCCGTACGTCCACCCATCCTTCCATTTGTCTGTCTGTCTGTCTGTCTGTCTGTCTGTCTGTCTGTCTGTCTGGCTGTCTGTCTGTCTGTCTGTCTGTCTGTCTGTCTGTCTGTCTGTCTGTCTGTCTGTCTGTCTGTCTGTCTGTCTGTCTGTCTGTCCGTCTGTCTGTCTGTGCGTCCACCCGTGTGTATATCTAGTGAACACTCTAAGTACCACCAACTCGAATCTTTTCAACATTCATTACATATAAGTACCGCCATCCAGTGGACGCTTCAAGGACCAAACAAGAGGTGGCTACTTACTACCACTATGACGACTACTACTACTACTACGTACATCGCGTACGCGCGACCCACGGCCTAAGGAGCTTCGACCCTAAAACGTCAATTTTTCCGGGGTTGGTGTTCGTACCAGAGCGCCCAGGTTGCAAAGATACCGCCTTGACCACTAGGCCACGTCAAAATGCCTGCCCAATTCAGACTGAACTGAACCGTGCGAATTCGTTCTACCGACAATGCAGCCGAATACCGTTGCTATTAGCGCTTCATTGAAGTATTTCGTATTGCAAGACCAATAAAGGTTTTCTGGACTATGCGCAAGTTCGACATCATTTTCAAAACTAGACAGACAGAGACCTTTAATACAGTCCTGCGGGACTGGCTGGAAGGAGACCACTGCAGCCTTCGTCTCGTTGCTGATTGGTATCTTGTCGGGATCGGAAGGCTGCGCCTCTCCACTCATTCTCACAAAATCTCTGGACGGCCTGGATCTTCCGTGCATAAATCTTGGACGGCGTGGATCTTGATCACGGGCCCTCTAAATGATCGGAATGTATCTTGGGTGCGGTACTTGCGATGGCCTCTTCTCAGTCTTGTTCGCTGGTGTGTGACATAGCCCGTAGTGCAGGACACTGCCATGTCATATGTGACAAAGTTATAAACGCCTCTCCGCAACACGGGCACCGTGCGTCAGCCTCTCGCTTAATCTTGCTCAGAAAACTACTCAGGGAGTACGGCCTCCTCTGAAGAATTCCAAGCGCGATCGCTTGCGATCTACATAGTTAGTTTTGGTCGTGGAGGTGGACAGGGCCTCCGTTCCTTTTTATAGCGGCATACGATCTCGTGGAAGGGTAATAAGAGGTATCCGTTCCCGAACTCCTCCGAGTGCATTGCAGCCTCGCCGCCGCTGCGGCACGTGAGTTCTCTCACTCGGTGGTTTCAGGGAAAATGCGACTTCGAGAAAATTGAATTTTTAACTCGCGTTTGCATAATCGCGCGGTGGTACTTTTGTTGGGCCGTTCTAGAAGCTTGCTAACGTGGAATCAACAGGAAATGTGCCACGTGGAACTAGCAGGAAAACTGCGTTTTGGGGATGGCATGTACGTGTAATCAAAGTAAACGCTTACGTTAGGAAGGAGCGTATCGCAATTCTAAATAAATAAATAAATAAATAAATAAATAAATAAATAATAAAAATAAATAATGAAAACAAAAAGTAAGGCACCGCCATTGCAAAGCTTCTTTTGCCCAAATTTTCCCGATAGGATCAGGGCTTCTGAATGTTTTTATTGGGTAACCGGTTATAGTGTACTTGTACACTATAATATACATATATAGTTGAAACAAACTCCAGTCTGTCACAACCTAAAAGCCAATGAAATTTTTCTCACCCCAGAACGTCCTGCTAAGTGGTTTCCGTTCTAAGCGTGTGTTTTTTTTTCGCTTCTCGGAAATCAATCAGAAGTTATTTTATTATGTCATCAGGAGCATTAGATTGTTTGTTTGTATACTAATATAAGTACTAGGAATACTAACAATTAGTGAGCGCTCAAAAAACACGTCCATCCACCATGCCTGTCCAAACTGAAAGGCACGTTAGAGACGAGCGCCATCTGGCAGTTATCTTCGAAAACGAAGGAAGGCATGCGTGCCCATGGAGAAAGATGCGCGCCATGCTCGGAGGCGATAAGGTGTAGAACGCAAAGCGATGTGCAGCTGCCACCACCTTGTCGTCTTTGCAAAGCGTTGGTAACGCTTGCCTTTTTGAGCATCGCGTTTCACTGTCAGCGCAGCGTGATAAATGCTAAGGTCCTTAGAATTACTCGTGTGTGCCTTCTCTAGTATAAAGGCACACATACAAAACATCAACGTGTTGTTATGGTACCTCAGATATGCTCAATAATTGCTTTTCAATTGGCAATCGCACAAATATTAACGCTGAATCTGGAGCAATATTGGTGGGGGCTGCGGATGGGGTCAGTCGTTTAAGGCATGGTTAAAGGCTGACAAACAGAAAAATATACAGACAGACAGACAGACAGACGGACGGACGGACGGACGGACGAACGGACGGACGGACGGACAGACAGACAGACAGACAGACAGACAGACAGACAGACAGACAGACAGACAGACAGACAGACAGACAGACAGACAGACAGACAGACAGAAGACAGACAGGACAGACAGACAGACAGACAGACAGACAGACAGACAGACAGACAGACAGACAGACAGACAGACAGACAGACAGACAGACAGACAGACAGATAGACAGACAGACAGACAGACAGACCAAAATTTTTCTGTTGAAGGTCCCCAAGGAAGACTATCGTCTTAAAAATACCTAGTTTGAAATGTGGCAGCATGGTCTATGCGAATTTCTTAAGGGGCGTCATCGGAGCGCTGAAAAAGAAGGTATATGCTTCTTGGAGGCTTGTGTTGGCTATAGTATTGAGTGAGGATTCAGCTCAAAAGTGAATAGGACTGCATAAATTAAGCTTCATAGAACAAATAGTCTATAGGTGGATCTCATTCATGCGTATTATATTCCAAAATATAAGCACACTCACCTTGAAGGCACAACCAAACTTCGATGGAAACAGACGACGGAAAGTGGCTGAGGGAAAGCTCGCTTTGTCGTCTACCTGCCAAGTTTAGTAGCCATTGGTTATTGCTTACGCTTAGTACAATTTTACGTAGACGCAAAAGGCTCCAATGCTAAGAGAAACACGTGATATACAATCCCCAAAAAACAAATAGCTTATTACGTGCTCCTTTAGTGAGATATCAATCATTTTAACGTGAAGCCAGACGCGTCTTCAAGGTATACAATTCCGAGTCAAGTTAGATGCTCACATATCTGCATTTAGCAGCTTACGAGCACCAGATTTCCCTCTAGGTAATTTTGTGAGAAACTTTATGCTTGCTATACTGTGCCATACAATACTGCTATGCTTCACAGTCTAACCATTTCCGTCCTCTTCTTTCTAGCTTCTCCTTGCCGCCCCTTGTTATACCATACAGCATAAGACTATACTGTGCTAAATGCTCTAATCTCCTTCTCACACTCAGGACTGTTCCTTTTCCGTACCTAGACATATAGTACTGTACTATAAAACATATATATACTGAGCTATACATGTTTTACCCTCTCACCTCCGTCTTTCCTTCCTTTTAACACTCACTGCCCTTTGCATCGCCTTGATGCAGTATACATGCTATATATGCATGGTCGTCCTCAATCTCATTTTTTACCTCCTATTTCTCTGTGTTTCTTGGTAGAGAGAAAATTCAGGCTAGTTGGTGTTGCACAATGACGTATCAACCACGCTACATTCTACACGAAGACACTTCCTGCTTAGTTCAGATTGTTTCTCTCAATTTCTCTTCTTCTCTTTTTTTGTATCTCTTTCTCTCGTCCAACGCTGTTATTGCAATCCACGTCGGACTATACTCGGCACACCTTTTCTTGGACCAAAGCAGACGGTGAAGGAGAGGAAGAAGAGTGTTCTCGTGGGTCCAAGATGATGGCAGCTTTCAGGTCACTCCACGAGGCATAAAGGCAAGCTTAACGTCCCCGAAGTAAACGTATGGGACAAAATAATAGAAACTATAGCACAAGCGTTCGAACATCAACCACGTCGCAATATGCGCTTATATTTTCCAGGAAGTTCAAGTTTTCGAACAACACCAATTGCCCAGCAGGTGCTTGACGTCACGGAATTTCATGACATTTTTTCCACCTTTAAGGTTCAAAAAAGATCGGGTTGTACATGTATGCTAATTCTGTGTGGGTGGAGCTTACGCTAGTGCTTAAGTAGTAACCCACCCTAGTGAACCTGTCAACTAGCTCGTTTAAAAAATCTACTAGTCATAAATGACTAGTGTACACATTCACTACGAGGCCCTGACGAAGATAAGTTCATTAGTCTAAACCTTGGTTTCATCGACATCGCATGTTAGAGTATTTTTCCATCATTAAGCATTTTTTCGCGTTAGTTTTTTTGGTCCCTAATTAGCCATCAGCTAGACGCTGAGGTCAGCAAGTTCGCACTACAGATGCTTGCCGATGATAGATAATGAATAGATGCGTCTGACAGAAAGCGTTACGAAATAACAGACATAGAAGAATCCCGACTTCACCAGTATAAGTAATTTTACTCTTAATAAGGAGAAACGCAGGACCGTTGAGTTCACGCAGACTTGCCAGCTCAGCCCGTGATGTATCAATGCATCGTAGCAAACGAGCGAATGGAATGAAGTGTTAAAAGACAAATGAAACCAAAAGGGAAAGGTACCGGCAACGAATCGAGACCTTATACGTGATGGAACCTAAAAAAATCAGATTAGGAGAGAAAGAAGAAAAAGATGAAGGAAACAGAATAAATGAAGAAAGAATGAAGGAATAAGTAAAGGGAAAGAAAGAATCAAGAAGGAAGGTGAAAAGTACCGAAAGGAAGAAACAAAAAAAATGTTGCAACGTGAGCGAGCTCGCGGCTGAGTCTATAACAAGCGGAGTTAATTGAGGAGAGAGACGTCTAGCACCTGCAAACTTATAGAAAAAAATAGTGAAAGTAGAGGCTTTTTCTTGACTGTGCGTCGGAAAAGAAAAGAAGAGACGCAGGCTCAGGCTCCGAACAAAAGGGTCTTGCGAACTTTCGTGGATTGTACTTGGTGACGCTTGCCGATTTCCTTTCTTTTGTTGGTTGTACTCAAAGGAAAGAAAGAAATTTAGCGGGTGGTTTCGCTTTGCTTTAACTGGGGTCGTGGTGGCTGAACGTCGTTGTCGAGGCTTATCACATTAGCCGCATATCTGTGCGGGACCGCTTAATATGGTTATACACTCCACTACAGTCACGAGAGGGGTGCTCAGGAAGTGGCCGGAAGCATCAAGAGAATGGCAAAAATCGTGAACAACGGCAGCGCGGTTTGGTTTTTTCCGCATCTCGGGTATGACGTACGCTAACGACGTTCATATGCCTGTCTTTGGGTTTAAGGGGGTCGGTTGTTTACCATCATTCACAGAGGCATTTAAGAAGAACTTCTTGCTGGGCGAGTTGGTGGCATATCTGTGCTATGTAACGTCGCCCATACAATCGGACGAACACCGAAAGCAAAGAAGTGTAAACAGAAAGAGCGCAAACTATCACACAGTTTACGCTCTTTCCGTTTACGCTTCCTGTGTTCGTCTGATAGTATGCGCAACGTTACATACCATACATACCACAGTTTACGCTCTTTCCATTTACGCTTCCTGTGTTCGTCCGTTAGTATGCGCAACGTTACATACCACCTCTACAGAGGTATTCCTTGGGAGCATATTCCACCTAAAAGGCTCGGGGTACAAGGTTCGGGGTTGTTGGTACTGATCTATAAACTTTGTCAGCGCGAAGGGCACGCACGTAAGACGAGAGAAGGACAATGGACAAGCACTGCTTGCGAAATGGTAGATGCCCGTGTACTCTGTGGTGTCAGTGCTCGTTAAAGAACACCAGGTGGCCAAGATTCCCGTAGCGCTTATCCTGTGTCCTTCGATCGTCTTACATACGTGCCTTTCGGGTATACAAAATTGATATGTTCCAACAACGGAGGAAAAAGTTTAGCTTCGTTATCTTGCTAGTCTGCGTGCTTGCACTGGGTATAGTGACAAAGCTTTTTGTGTTCATGAGAGGTTCGTAGTGAGTAGTGGGAATAGAACAAGAAGAATAAGGAAGTTCATTGATGGTAAAAGGCATAAGTGGACGTCAATGTCGTGCGTGGAACACACATGTACAGGGCCTCACTGGCTACGGCTGTTCGGAGGACGTGACCCGAAATTGCCGACAGTAAATCCGTGCCTGAGCTGTCAGATGCGCCTCTCACAGCTCCACACTAATTTCAGTTTTTAAGGCGAAAGCCTTAAATTTCTCATCAAGCCCTTAGATTGACCACGGTCGTCGGAAGCATCTGGAACAGCAAAAATAATCAGTGATACTAAAATCATCATCATCACGTGATGACGCCACCATATTATGACACCCTCATCCCACAGATCTCTAATGTTGCATCTTCCTTATGAAGCAACAAACTCTGGCTTGATGTCGCGTGATGCCCTCATCACATCACATCGTAGCCTGGTGGGCTTGGTGGACTGATCACGGGGGCAATGCAAAACCAGGCGAAGTGCCTTCGATCCTGGAGGTGGGGCGAAACTCCGAAAAACTATGCTTGGTGCACAAATCATCTGCAGCTTGGCGGATCACTATTAATACATCGACTGAGAAGAAAAAGATGACTTTTGCCTTCAAGTAGATTTGAGTAAATCTGAAAGAAACTCTGCTGCAAGCTTTTTCTTTTACTCGGGAAGATTTCTAGGTCCTTGGGATATTTAGTAAAACCTTATGACGTAAAAACCCTCTAGCACGTTCGTGACTGAACCAAGTACAGGCTTCCAGAAACTGGGTCGGGTGAATTTCGTGCAATTTATATTAATCTGAATAGATATTAGCTTAAATTTTACGGAGGTCGAGTCTCTCCTAGCTCTCCACTGAGTGTGTGGTAAAAAAACGTGAGGTGATCCTAATTCTTTTCTTAGGTGTCCAGAAGTGGCGCTCACAGCTTGGAGCTCCTGTGTGTTGGTATACTCCTCGGTAGGGCAAGCTGCCGTGAGGTACCATTTGATTGAAAAAAAAATGATTCGGGGGTCTTGCGATGATTGTAATTTTTTTGGTCTTTCAGAAAGTTAATAACATCGTGTTGTCTCAATTAAAAATATTTCAGTGCTTTTTCTTTGAAATGTTGACAGGAAATGTGAATGTAATTTAACACAATTTCTTTGTTTTTCTCAAATGTCTTGGAGACCTGTTTTCTCGACGCATATAAGGCTTAAGCAAACACAAGTTTTCAAACCTATTACTTATTGACATGTTTATATTTTTGTTTATAATCAGTACCTTAGATGCGTATGTCTTTTTTATTGAAAAAAGGCAATTCAGAGGTGACAATTCTTACACTTTCACAAAGTTCAAAAGAAATATAGCAAATCCGCATTGCGCCATATGTTCATAATTTTAGCTCAACTTTTGTGAAGCGTTGGCAGCTACTTTTTTTAATTAATTTTTTGCGTATAACAGATCCCTTCAAAAAGATCCTATTTAGAAAACGCCCAAAGCATAAATGAAGAATCATAAATAAAAGAACACGAAACTTGAGTTTCAATAAACTTGAATCTTATGTATACATTTGAAATTCTTTGCAAATTTTATAGCCGTATCTTTAAGCGCGGCTGTTGTACATCCAACTTTCGTAAGCCACTTGTCTCACCCCATTTTAATTTGGGAGGTGGGGGGGGGGGATTACAGAGACACCGTGTAGAGAAGGCCGTGGTTGAGGTCTGCTACACCGGGTGCCGTCAAACACAACAAGCCGTCTGTTTTTTTTTTCTTTGAAATTATCATTTAGTTATATTGCATTCACTATCCTGAAACTCTATGGACGCTCATCGTAAGCAAACACATCTGCAAATATTACATTTACCTCATGTACCTTTTGGAAGATTAGTTTTGTTTTGTTTTTTCTACTCGCGATTGTTCTGTACACGCTCTTCTTCATATTTACCAGTTTATTATGTTGAGTGCCTTGGCGACTCGACTTGTTGTACATCCATACATCTCATGCAGGGTGATCACTACAGGCCGTGTTTTTAGGCACTAAAACGTGCGTATTACGTGCCGAAAATTGGCAGGCAAAACACAGTCAGTGGCCCCAATAATCGTAATTATAGACACAATAGACGTTGAACGAATTCAAATTTTCAGGAAAGACGTGTGCGACTTGTGTCTACGACAGGAAAGCAAAAAAAATATTGTGTGGTTTATGAAGGCGAAAGCGCATCAATGGTTCTACATAGCCATGCAACTGTTCATTTTCCCGCACGGTTTGCCGAACATGGTATTTCCTTCAACCGTCCAGCATGATGAGTTAAGCGTCAACCCTTGAATAAACACGCTTCTTGGTCTCTTACTTTTAAACATACTTGGAAATGGTAGCAGCGGAGTGAATGGCCAGACCTCTAAAGGGCCAGTAGTGTAATTTAGCGTCGTATTGGTCGAGCCTAATCACGCAGGATCATATTCTCATCTCTCTAGGAACACTTGAAGTATGAGGCCAAGGGACGGAAAGTTTTTTGAAAAGCAATAATGACTACAATTTATGAGTCTGCCATAAAAAAGCACATTTTTAGGCACCTTTCAGCGCTCTGAAGCAAGCCATATATTATGGTACCTTTTCTTAATTAAAACTTTTATTAAAATTATGTACCGCATGAACTATCCTAACTCAAGTTCCGCTTGTTAAAAGGTTTTTATTTTTTCAGGCACATATAAAAACTTTGGCCTGTGCAATGAACCAAAACAAATGAGAACTGATGAACAGTAAAAACGCAGTAATCAAATGGCCAAAAAGTTTACTGTAATTGTCGTGTCGCTGTAAGAGTAGTGTTTTCCGTATTTTTAAATTGTGTTTTTTAAAAAAATACGCGAAAAATTGTTTTGATGTTTAGTGTCCCTTCAAACTGGAGTACCAGATTACTTTAAAATTTGCCTCACTGAGGTTAGTTTTTGTGGTGTTTTGGTATGCCTCATATTTATATCCACATTACGAGTTAGCATGAAAAATTGATTATAGGAGTAGTTTCAGTCATGCCATGACGTAATGTTAAGTGTTGGCTCACGTTCGAGCTACAGGAACACAAGGCTATGTCTTATTACCTTCCTTTCAGTCAATCATTTGACCCTCTTCTTTATCATAAAAGTACATTACGAACAAGTCGAACGTTCCACATTGAACTACGTATATTTCGTCAAACCCAACATCACCATCCCATTTTGCTTACCCCATATTTCGCGAGAACTGATGTCTTTATGTATTCTTTCTTTCCACGGACAGTGTCTTATTGGAACAAATTATGTGATCCCCATTCATTGTGAATTAAATAGAGTGAATTGCATTATGTATGGTGCATGTTATTCCTGTTTTTTTTTGTATGTGATGTGCCCTTCCTTCTTGGACCATTTATGGTTCGCAGTATGTACTAAATAAAATAAATAAATAAATCAGTGGAAATAAACCAAGCGGCAAATATAACTACGGTCTAGCTCAATTACAACTGCGGTGCGAGGGGACGATATGCATAGAAGAAATAAAACAGGCACTCGCCTTGACCGAAGCAAATGAGTCTGTTTATCTTTGAATAAGGCAAGTGTCGTTTTATTCCTTGAATGAACTCCACAAGCTTAAAGAGTTCTCGCTTAACCATGAACTACGACATACATTGTAACACAATCTCGGAACTCTTCTCGTACCATGGTAATATATTGGTTAATTTACAGAAACTTATGTCATGACACATGTATACGCCTAAAGAGACGTGTATCCCCTGTAACATAAGCATTCGAGAGGTTCTGTCTGATCATTCAATATATTCGACCAGTAGGAGAGAAAAGACGTTTGACCCCCCCCCCCCCGCACTCCTTGTTTATAACGTTTACTGTCATATATGTTTGCCGTTTGATCCGGGTGACCACCGGAAGCTAATCAGTTGGCAGCTGTTTCATTATATATTGCACTTGCGCTGTACATTTGTCACACCTGTACTACACGGGATATTTGTTGGGCACTCTCAAAGACGCCTTGTCGCACCAAGATACGCTGTTGATATAGCTCGACTTTTAAAATAAAAAAAAAGATAACGCGGGAAGTGTGGAGTAGGGTCCAACGTAACTCTTTGATTGCGTAGCACTCCACAACTTCTTTTGTGCCCGAGGTGAACCGCGAGACGTCATTGCTGCTGTGGGGCCTAGCAAAAGTTGAAATGAAAATGAAACTGCAGTGTGAGGGTTGGACGTAATACTTAGATTGAACAAAATTCGGCAGTTTATTTTCCTGTTTCTTTCTCCACCCGAGGTGGTTTACATTGTCGGCGGTGGCATAATCGGAAAGAACCCTTCCGAGTACAATAGCAAAGATGACGTGTGGTGTGCTGGTGGTTCGTTTCTTTATACTTTGTGAAAGGGCACTGCTCGAGTGAAATGTCGGACGTGAGTTGCGTGCCCAAACAAAAGACACAGAAGACGAACGGCACCTTGGTACACCATTGAGTAGATTAGGTCAGTCAGAAAATGAGAGAAAGACATTTTGTACGAATAACATTTTGTCGAGACCAGGTCGCGTTCCTTTCACCTCACCAGCGGCTTAAAACTCACGGATTGAACCCTGCGGCAACATCCGTCGACACCGTTCGCGTTCTTTTGAAGATTGTCGGGCATTCTCGCACAGAAGATGTGGGAAGGTCAGTATACGTGCCTGCAGTATAGATGGAAAAACTGAGGCACAAGGATACGATTTTGTGTGTAAGTATTTCAAGGGTTGTGCTACGGCCAAAATACGATGTGAGTCCCGGAAGTTGGAGAGACTGACATCGATGAGTGGTATTGCTATGGCCGCAAGCATCGATGGTGGTGAGGTGCGAGAAATCAATGATCGGAGGACGAAGGCAGTCGAAAATTGTGTGTTTACGTGTACTTTGTCCACGGACACGTAAAACGTTGGTGTAGAAAAAAAAACGTGAAGCTTGCATTTAAGTGCTGGAAGACTGAAATAGCGAAGCTTGACGATTCTCAGCTCTAATCTGCAAGGGATCTATAAGCATCGCAAAAAATATAGACAAAGACAAAAGAAGAGACGACACCACTCTTCCTCTGTCCTCTGTCCTTGTCTACATTTTTTGCGCTGTTTTTACATCCCAAGTATGAAACACCAACTAGCCCAACTTTCAATAATATTGCAATTCTAATCTGCTTGCTTTTAGGTTCTTGCATTGCTTTTCCAGGTGATGCTAGGTTTTTTCTTGGTTGCTCCCTGTTTCCTACTAGGCTTAAGCTAGCAAATTCCAGGCAGTCTTTATGCAGGGTTTCCGCTGGGCCGAATTGAGAAGGCACCAGAACTCAAGCCAAATATAGTCAAAATAGCCATGGCATTTAATAGTCACCAAAGTGTTAGCCAACTGGAACAGAAGTGGTATCATAAACGGCATTTTTAATAATAATGAATAAAGAAAACCATTTTCAATGGGTAAAACCAGAATTTGAAAGGTAGTCAGTAAACAACCATGGCGCCTGCAAGAAGTTTTCGTGGCATAACGTATCTAAAAGTGATTGATTTGACGCAAGTAGCCACAACGGTCTTTACGAGGCTTTCAGGTTTTTGCTAGGATTTGGCTACGCATACCTTGGCTGTTTCTAGGTTGCTCTCCAGCGCAAAAATAGGTTCTAGTTGAACCGTAGACAGTAACATACCCGACGCAACTGTTCAGACTCCAGAGCCAGAAACTTCCACTGAAACTGAGCGTTTACACCTTAGATCTGTACGGGCACATCGACGTTCGCGTAAAGCTTTTATTTATGTGACATCATGTTACAGCCGTCATCGCCTTCAGCCGTTCCGCAGTATATTATTATTGTGTTGTACGTACTGCTGAGGCACTTCATACAGATGCTCCAGCGAAGCTGAAACGTGTGGCTGCAGTGTTTATTACTGGGTAATAAAGACGGTTTATTTAAGCCTGTACTTCTTTTCCAGTACTGGTTACGTCTGTCCCGATATCGCATAATTATTGTTAGCCACACGTCTGTAATTGCGTTTCTCATTTTTAGTAGATCATTGGTGAGTAGTCTAATTTGCCTAATGTTTGTGGAACATACCCGTGTACTATGATGGTAGCCTTTTTTAGTCATGGTAGTCACCTTGTACTAGGATAACCTTGTGGTCACCAGAGGTTTTACAGCCAGCCCAAACAGCACAAGCATTCACTGAACGCTTAAGTATACGAACCATGATAGCTCCAGTACCCCTGCAGCCTCTCATTTAACATTGTCTACTTACTGCGTTAATTGTACCCGCTAGTGAACAATACTTTGCGTATTCAAATTCGAGGTCTACCTCCTACCTAGCGAGTTTAATCATCGCTGCCACTGCGTGCTACTCCAGGAGGCCACATAGAACGTTCATTTTGTTTCAGCCTCAGAAGTATGCAGTCAAAGCCGGATATGTGTGCACAGCTATGCGTGTGGTTTCATCGACTGATCTGTATGGTGGCACATCGGCGGTGTCATTTATGCGAGACTTGTGACGGTCATACTGGTGATAAGCGTAGATATAGGTGGACTAATTTGTTATAGTTATGTGACGTGATGCAGTACAGCTAGGACATGGACAAGTGGAGGACATCAACAGTGACGCTCATTCTGGTGATAAGCGTAGATATAGGTGGACTATTTTAGTTTTTTGGTTATAGTTATGTGATGTGATGCAGTGCAGTGAGAACATGGACAAGTGGAGGACACCAACAACGTTTCCTGGTGTCCTACAAACCAATTGTGCCCTTGCTTATTAGCACCATATTATATGGCAGTGGGGCTTGACGTATCTATTGTGAATACTACATGTATCTCATACGTAAGTGTCGATAACTTTGTGTACGAAAACAATCAGAAAGGCTCGTTTTATGTTTGATACAAACTAACGAAGCCCATGGTGAGTCAAGCCAAGGACAGCATGGTGAACATGCTGTCTCTCCATGCTATTCATGCTTTGTTAATGGTAGTTTAACAATTCTCCTCTAAGTTGGGAAGAATCAAATTAGACGAGGGCTCACCAGTTTTGTTGGTGGTATCCCAGCCCATACGCTTGGCGTTTTATATATTCGAACTTGGAACTGTATAGCTTTGAAATGTTTTTCTAAAGATTGAATTCACTTCTGCGCATCAACTTTGTTGCTAGTGTACATATCATGTAAATATGCATTTTCTGTCAAACACTAAAGTCTCACGTCTACCAGTGCACAAAGCTAGAAAGTGCATCCTTAGGAACCAGTTGGATGGTTTGGTACAGCACCACTGATGAGAGAGAACACTGAAATGTTTGACTGCGCGTGAAACCACAAGAAGTTTCTTGCGAGATTTCTTGTTGAAAAAAAAAACGGCCGGGCAACCACCGTAATTGGATGATTTTGGCCTAAATCAGTTATTTTGAACCTCGCAACCTTTGACTAGAAATGAAACCTATTTGTGCAGTATTTTCAGTGAAGCACATCATAGCTAAGAACTCAAGTTTCCGCGCGTAAACATTAGTTGCGTTTACGCGCGTTAAGCTACAGCTCAGGGGAGGCGCGTTTAAGGAAACGCCTTTCACAATGAGAACTCCGTTTAAGTCTTCTTGTACATTGCGTACGTTAAACACTTATGGAGAGAATGGGATCCAGGAAGCGTTTGTGAATTGGTTCTAGTCTCTAACCTACGCCACGTGCGTTTTGGACAAAGACAGTCGTTGTTAACTAATAAACAATCGATCATAAATTGAACTAATTTGTGGAATTTCACGAGTTATGTAAATCGTCACTAACAGCTACAGTTTACGCGCGATTAACATTTAACTCAGGTGAAACGCCTTCAACGAAACGCAATTAACAAAGAGAACGCCGTTAACGAAGTCGTCTTTAGTGTACATTACTTACATGAAGCAATCATAAGGGAAATGAGAGTTAGGGAGCGTTTGTGGATCGTTACTAGTCTCTAATCTACGCCGCGTGTGGTTTTGACGGGCCCAAAGAGTTCAGCGGTTGTCATGAATAACGTGGCGCGGTTAAACAGCCTAATGAGTTCAGTCATTAAAGGATCGGGATTGCGGGAACTGGTCTGTGTGAGAACCTTGAACTTTCTCAACTTTATGGGAAACTTATCAGGTATTTCAGGCCACCCTTGAAGCTCTGCCTAGCAGAAAAGAAGGCTGAGGATTATTATTTAATAATGCTCTTAGGTGATGTCTACAATTATTCAGTATAAGGAGATACGATAAATACGTGGCTAAATTATTCTATATATAACATTTCTATTGTAGATGATACAATTAACGTTGGGCAAGAAAATGCACATGATACCACAATTTGCTTAGTCGAGGCGTGATACATAGCCCAAAAATCAAAAGAAAGTAACACGTAACATTTCTTTTAAACATCGCAAAATGACCTTTTAGCTAGGTTTCATGCCTTTTATTTTTTTGTTATTGTTGTTGACAATGTCTTGCTTGCATTCTCAAGTAAACGTGCTACATCAGCAGTCAATTGACTCATAGCAATAAAATACACATTCTCTAGAACAAGGTTAACGAAGTTTTTTAAAAAAAGAAAGAAAGGTGCAGTAGCTTTGCTCAGCTAAGCCAGAATATACGTAGCGACAGATGGACTGTTGGACAGACCGACGAATGAATGAACGGATAGGGGGACGGACGAACAGATGGATGGACGGATGGACGGATGGACGGATGGACGGATGGACGGATGGACACATGGACAGATGAGTGTACAAGCTCAGGCGAGTCAAGCGCTAGCCCGCTAGTGACGTTTCATTCCAGGAGCTTTCAGGCCTTCTCCAGAGCGTCGTTTGCCGTGTGACGTTACTATTTCTAGGGAATGCGCAACACGGCTCTCAATAAGCCACGCTAAACTGCTCAACCTCGGCAAGGGAATTTTACGCTACAAACCACCATTAATTCAAGAAATACCTTTGTTCAAAATTATTCCGCAACGTTTCACACTTCACTCTTTTTATTTTGAAATTTCTGTATTTAGTACCATCTTCTTGTGCTGTGTGCATTTTCTAAGATAATATGACTGATAGATACAAAATGAATGCAAAATACACTACTTAAGATTTGTACCTATGGACTTAAATCAACTGACTACTACGAAGATTTGCCTCAGTGGAAGGAAACGTAAAGGAAAGGCTACCTTCTGGTTTTGTGCACGTGTTTCTATGCATTTCCGAGTGCTAGGTAGGACCACATCTGTACCATTTGAAAATGCGGGTGCCCTATGGCATTGGGAATCGAACCCAAAACCATCCGCATTACGTATGACAATTCCTGTTCGGTACCGTGTGCTCGGCATGAGCAATGGCGAAAAGAAACACTCAAGGTTCAGTGCTGAATGATGTTTCGCAGAGAATAGAGATTGGAAAGGTGAAAAAAAATGTTCTTGTTGTGAGACTTAAACTGGCTCCAGCGTGTAATCACTGTGCTTGCATCAATGGCACAGATGGACGCCTTCGGGAGTGTCCAGGTGAGGTCGTGTTTTCTTCAGAGTTCGAAGTTGACGAGCTGTTTCAGAAAACATGACTCCTCGGTAGAATTGTAACTCCTCTGCAGAAACACACACACAAACACGTATGCACACGCGCGCGCCATCCGCACGCCAGTTTTATGGCCACCTTTGTGGTGTTATACGTGATCCGAAAACGTTGAAGACGCGGACCGGTCGTAAAAACGGGAATCTAGATACGGCACGCTATTGGTGATTCACAATAAAAACATGCATGTACATTAAAAAACGAATGCACCAAGATACCTCCTTCTTCGAGTGACGCAATGGCTTGGGTTACAAACGGTTTCCGCCATCGCACGACACTGTGGATCTTTTGCTCGTTTCTCTGTACCATGCAAGAAACTGTTCAACATGAAAGCGCTTACCCATGCGTCCACGGTGAACACTCCTTCTGCAGATCATGCTTTCACTTCCAGCCACGCCATTAGGGACGGCATTATGCTCTCCCATAGTAGATAGAGTACGTCGTGCTCTAAATCGTTAAATACTTTTTCTAAACCCACAGATCATGCCACTTTTATATTTTCCCGTTTTTCCAATGCTGTCCCTTTCAGTTTGCTTCCTTTGTGGCATGCGTGTTTAAATGATACGGATGGGACGCCTAGTGACCATAAGATAACGCGAAAAGCTTGGTACAGTAAGTGTTTACGATGTTTTACTTGCGATGGACACGAGATGGCGTCCCGCTGTACAGATGTATCTGGCCGGGTACAGAGTAGGGGGCTACACTATCGGATCTTTCGGAAACGTAATTTCCAGGTGCAAACTGGGATGTGAGGAACTCGAGTGTTTGATCAGGACAAGTAGTGTGAGAGACAAAACGAACTTTGGTCCATAAGTAGGAGAAAAAGAAACTTCTTAAACAGAAAAGTAAGCGCGGAAAGATTAGATACTTATAGCTTCTTTAGGCTTTATTTACAGGGTGTCTCAAGAAAAGTGTCCAATATGATTTTAAAATTTGCAAAAGGCCGTATTTGCTCGCCGTCTTCAGAGTCGCTTTTTTGTATTGGCAGACACAACCTTGAAAGATTAAGACTTTAGTGGGAACAGTAATTAGGAAAAGTAAATAATTATTTTTAGTTAGTGAAGCTAGGTAAAGTCAAAAGGCAAAATTGAAGTACCTCATGCTAACAATTCATGGCCGCGGTTTGAGATTTTGTAAAAGTTGCCCCCTAGTAAGAAGAAGGAATCAACGAATTTCCTCTTTCTCTCTCTCTTTCTCTCTGTATATATATATATATATATATATATATATATATATATATATATATAATCTACATACTTCAAAATTATTTGCAGGACAATGAATCTATCTTTAGTCAGTGCGAGATGACAAGGTTAGGCTGTACAGGCAACGTTTCCTCGAAGACTGGTGGGTATACTACTCCACAGCTGTTGTCGTGTTCTGCAGCCTATCTCAGTTATGCGGGCTCCTTATTTACGATAGCGAAATCCATTCAACCAAAGTGTGGGCGGATTGAGAAAGCGTCGGTTCATCGAGAAGTGTGGGGATGTTGAAGTTCGATCTGAAGCGGTCTCTGAAGTTCTTACTTTTGATGTTCATTGTGTTTCTCTTGTAATATGAAGCAAGTCAACCAAAAAATTATCAAACTGATGCATTCATGAATCAGTCAACCAACCAATCAATTAATCAATTGTTTAATCAATTAATCAATCAAATCTTTCCTGATTTTTGTTTTTTTTCTTTAATTGATACTACAAGCATTATGCAAGACATAGCGGTATCAGTAAAAATCTAAACAGAGAAAATCTAAACAAACCTAATAATGTGTGGAAATGTCAAAATGTGATGGACGGAAATCGAAGCTTACTGCTGTATTTTAAGTGTGAAGAAGAGAAAAAACTTGAATAAATCTGTCTGTGCCAATTATCGTGCCAGTGAACTGGGGTGATGCCGGCGATCCCGCCTTCACTTCGAAGGCGAGGATAGGGTGAACTGCTTATCGCGATGTATCAATTAGAAATCAAGTAGGGAAATTGTAGACATACTTCTTCTCGATCCACATCAATGTCCCAGATCAATTGGTCAATCAATCAATCAATCAATCAATCAATCAATCAATCAATATTTCAATCAATAATTCAATCAATCAATCAATCAACCGCGAGTTGTTATTCACCTAAGCAGCGCAGCCTCTAGGCTACATCAATTATTATATTTCTGGAGAATTTTCAGCACGAGGGTATTCTCGCTGTCAATCGAATGTCGAAGAACTTTCCCCGTCAGCGGGAGTCCAATTCTCGATAGCTTTCGAAGCCGAGAGATGCCACAGCCATGAGCTTGTTCAAAGGGTAATTCATCATTAATTATAAGTATTTGGGAGAGAAGTACGGTGTCTAAGTACCGTGTGGTCATCTGATTAAAGTCGTAATGCTCAACTTTTAAAGCCTAGGGTTTAGCCGCACCACCTTAAGCAGTTAATTTTAGAGTGAAACATGCCTTATTGATCCCCATTTGGGACCAATTTAAATTCGTTCACCCATGACCTTTGATCGCACGAGGCCGAAACTCCAGCTATCTCCCAAACCTGCGGCTCTCTCCGAAAAGGACTAGCGGATACCGCACGAGCGGGCTAAGTGGCTTGTTGGCGAGCGAGTTCTTATTTGTACTATATGGTCGCAAGCTTTTTTCTTGTTTTTGTTTGTTTCTTTTTCCCGCCTGGCAGTGGACGCCAAAAACCACCCGCGTATTGCCGGGAACTTTATCGATAGAGGTGGGAAGTTTCGTGGCACACGCAACTATATACACAACATCTGAGCTCTTTTTACTGCATGAGTAATTTGTTTCGCTCACTGAGCTTTAGTTTATAGAGGGCACACAATTTGTCTGCAGCCACGCCTAACTCAAAATTCATAGAAGGTAATTCTGTTTACCTTCGCACCCGTGTATTGTGCTTCCTAATATAGCCTACAAAAGTTAAGGGACCCTAAATATTCCCTTTCAGGAGTTGAACGCGATAGTGACATCCTGTTCCTACTGCGTACTTCAAACCCTTATAATGCCTGAAACCTTTCCGAATTCACTATGCACCCACAGCGTGGCTTTAAGGGAATAGGCGCAGTAGCATGTGTGCCTTTTGTAGTGGGTTACCGGCTTTTAACCACGGAGCCATTTTGACAATCACATATTCTGACGCCCGTCAACAATTGACGCTTGTACCACGCATTATTACGGCAATATTTCATGTTGCATTGTGAAGCACGCATACAGGACGCGTGTGTTTGGGAAGCATAAAAGCTACTTTCACTGCATTTCCAAGCAGAGGAAGCTCTTTTCGCTGCTTTCAAAAGCAGAGGCATGGCTGTGTGGTATACAACATCTGCTTGCCACACAAACGACCAGGGTTCGGTTCCCTGTTGGACTCAAGCAACCCTGGTTTGATCCCCACTTTGCTCCAGAATTTTTTTATCATTTATTTGTTTCATTTGCATCGTGCTCGATTTTTTCGGTCAAGCAGATGATGATTTTTTGCTCACAACTAACGACGCCGACGATGGAATTTGTACGAAACGAGCTTTTTAACGTTATCGCGTTTATCGCATTAAGACAAAAAGACTGGTACGCCACAAAGAACGAAGCATTCGCCATGGACACACGCAGGCTAGCGCTTTGTTGTTGCACCCTTTCTTGCATCTCGCAACGAACGAAGGGTCTGAGCGTGCCGTGCAAACGAGGCTCTTTACGAGCTAACCCAACACGCCACTGTCGCAAGGCGGGCCTTTCGAGTGTTTCCTTTGTCGTGTGTGCGTGCGTGTTTTGCAGGTATTTGCCTGTTTTTGCTGAGTGAACGATGGTGCGAGGGATCGCAATTGCCCTTTTTACAACCCTTCCGCGTCCTCAAGGTTTTCAGAGCATGTATACGGCGGGTACGCGGCCTTAAAGCTGTCGTATGTATGGCGTGCCCGTGTGTGTATGCGTGCGGGCGTCTGTGTGAAAGCATGTGTGTGTTTCTACGCAGACGTTATGATTATATCGAGCCTTCCTGTTTTCTTTGGGCTGATCGTAAACTCGGAACTCTTTAAGAAAACACCGCTTCACCCTGACTATCCCGGAGGCTTTTCTTCCCGCATTATTGATGCAAACGCAGGTATAAGTTCACAGTATAGGCAGGAGTGCAGCTGTAGCCCCATAACATCAATGTTTGTTTCCCCTCTCTAATTTGTATTATCTTAAAGCCATCATCATCATCATCAGCAGCAGCAGCAGCCTGACTGAGCCCACTTCAGGACAAAGGCCTCTCCCATTTTCCGCCATTCGGTTCGATTCTGTGCTTGATGCTCCCACTTTATACTCGCAAACCTCCTAAATCCAATCTGCCCACCTAACATTCTGTCTCCCTTTGACCCACTTGTCTTCTCTTAGAATCCAGCTTGATCCTTAATGACAATCAGTTGTCTTGCCTGCGTGCTGCGTGCCCTGCCCATGTCAGTTTTGTCTTGATTTCAACTACGATACCCTTAACCCTGCTTTGTTCCTTGACTCACTCTGCTCTCTCTTATGGTTACACCTATCATTTTGCTTTACATTCCATTAGATATTCCAACCCTAAAACGTGAGCGTTTTTCCCCGCTTGCCCCTTCAAAGTACAGAGTGACCTACAGGAATGGTAAGGTATATTGCGACAGGTGGTCCGTTCGAATCCCAGGGCTTCTGGGTGCCCACTGGCCTTTCAGAACACTGGAAAAAGCCGCTCTACCTAGCGCTCGCTAGTGTTTTGATGCTGACAACAGGGAAATGGGTTATCCTTTCTAGTGCCTTCTAGGTTAGCAAAACTATCTTGTAGTGATTGTAATCAAATGTGACATATTGTATTTAGTCCTAATGTAATGTATTTCATATTTATGTTGTATTCATCCGATAGATTGTGAAACATTATTCATAGACAGCAAAAAAAAAATTGGTCAAAACAAGAAAACTTGAGAATAACTATGATGATATGTAACGTTACGAAATATATAGGCCCGCTTTCGACAGAAGTACTTCGTCAACCTCATTGATTTGTTTTGGTGAATGTATACTTCTGTTTCTTAAGGTCAAGTGACACCTAATGTCACCAGTTGTCTCCAACTTGCAAGCCAAACATCATCAGCCAGGAAATGGAAATAAACATAAACGACTGCTTGTCGATGCATAAAACATTTTTTTCCCAACTTCTGTGTGAATTCTTTAGGTAAACTATCACCCAGCGAGCAAGCACATTGCGGTGATTTGCGCATTTGCTTACGCAACGTTAAGTCTACCCAACGGTTCATCTACTCTAAATATTCGTGGCATTCAAGCGTCACTGACCTAATTAATAGAGCGAATCTTCAGCCACTTTCAAAACAAAGAATAATTTCTAGGTTAAAGTTCCTATACTTACTCTATCACGGTCATTTTAAGATACCACGCAATCTGTACTTATAGGACCTATTTAAACACTCACTCAGGACAAACCATAATAAGGTCATCTTTCAACCTGCTAGCCGCGTCAATACACATAAGTATTCTGTATTCCCAATGGCCATTAGTTTTTGGAATAGGCTGCCAGTCAATGCTGTGAATTGTTCTACGCTGGAATCTCTTGTCAACTGTCTAGAAGAGATTGATTTTTCTAAAGATGTATACATGTGAATCATGAAGTATCCTATGTGTATCAATACTTTCTTTCTTTTTTTTGTGGAGCGCTATTATGCCTCATGTTACTTATATGTATCCACTCCTGCATGGGCTCGATTAGGGCCTGCAGTATGTACAAATAAAATAAATAAAAATAAATAAGAAAATATATACCAATACCCATGATAGTAATGTCATATACATTAATTATCACCCTGTAATATATAATTTTATGCAGATTCATTGTAGACAGTATGTTGAAGCACAAATCAATAATAATGTCCTATCCTCATCTCCGCAAAGCCGAAATAGCGGCTCACTTCTTCAAATAGTTTCGAAGCCTTCGCCTGGAAGGCTACGTACAATCTCTATCCTCTAATGACAAAACTCATTCGGGTCTTTGACCACGTCACGTTATTCATGACAATGAACTCTTCGTGCCCGCCGAAAACACACGCACTGTACATCAGAGACCAGTAACTATTCACCGCCGCTTTCTCTTCTTCATTTTCCATACGAGTGCTTCATAAATACAATATAGACTGCAGATGACTTCTTCAAAGGCGTTTTCTCTGTTGAAGGCGTTCCTAAAGGCGTTTCACGGGTGCTATGGTTGAACGCGCGTTCTCTAATTACGGTTGAGCGTGCGTAAACTCTAGCTGTTGGCGGTGTTGTATACTGTAATAAGACGCAACTGAGTTCAATTTATCATCAACTGTTGCTAAGTTAGGAACGACTGATTTCGCCTTAACCACTGAAGTATGTTTACCCTGTCATTTTTTTCTGAAAGGCGCTCTTGCCGGTAACTTCTCGTGGTATCGCACTAAGCCTGAAATTTGAGACTTTCCCCAAGCTACTGGTATTGTACCTGACCAAGCAACTTGCTCCGAAAAATATAATTTAGCCTTGCTTCATAGCATTCTCTCTCTACCTTGCATTTTAGTTTCTTCAACTCCAGGCAGCAGTGTTTTGCGGGAAACAAATTTTCGTATAATAACAAGTATACATCGATGTTTATGAACAGAAGTAAGGCAATATCTTAAAAAAAACTTTGCAGAAATATGCATTTGGAAGTTTGAATGCGCAGCTTATGTGTTCAGACTCACCAACCGGACGGTGATTTGTCGTCCGACTTAATTGCTCTCAATTCAAGTGAGCTATTCTATACTGCAGTTAAAAATTCATAAAGTAGTTTCATCTATCCTTCGTTCATCTTTGTTTCGGTTTCATCAGTTTGTATTATACGAAAAAAAACCACTAGCACTACTCTCTTCTTTTACATATCTACGCATACAAATAAGATGCATGAACCATTCACAATAGGTACTTCTATCCCTAGTGCTGTGTAACGTCATACTCAAGAGCAAGAACACATATGGGTAGGAAGACACCGAATGGCGTTTGTTAATGCCTTCCTACTAGTCCGTCTCCTTATTAGCTAGTGTCATGTTGATAGCTATGACCAAAACACACTAGCCCAGCTACGTACGCTGACACTCAGCACTACAATAACACAATGAGCCAGCCGAAGTTAAACAATAGACTAGCAGAAAAAACTGTACGCAGCACACATATGCAGATTTTATTGAATGCAAACGAAGTTCAAATGAAGATAACATTTGTTTTTGGCCGTTTGGAGAGGCGCGAAGTGACAGAGATGACTGATACACTGAACACAAGATTCGACCTTGAATTTGGTTACGTCAAGCATCGTTCACTTGTATATACGGACATTGCAGGGGTCACACCAAGATTTATGAATGGCTGCAGTGCTCTGGAGCTATAGCAGATATCACTGTAGCGTTCAGCGAGTGTAGTGCTTTTTATTTCACAGCGCAGCTCTGAAACTGTAAGCTGGCCGTTAAAACTTCGGTGTGCAAAGGTGTGCCCCAAAAAGTGTTATCATCGTGAACAGGTATGTGCAACAAAAAAAAAAGGCAAATCCCAATACCCTCCACTAGTCCACTAAAAATAAAGAGGCAACAGACGGTCCGACAACCTCCAATAAAAAAAATTAAACAGGCGCAATTAGTAAATGAGAAAAGCTTTAATGAAGCATAAGAATTAACCGAGTGATAAACGCCGAGGCTGCGAAGTTGAACTTCAGCGAAGCATTTGCACGGAATGTTTCAGTGGTTCGTACAACGCAAAAATACTAGAGAACGACCCAGGATACGGCAGCTGCAAGAAGACGCTGCCAATGCGTTGAAAGTCCTACGTGAACGACGACGGGCCTGCAGGTCTATGAGAGGTGCGAATGATAGGTTAAGGCGCAGGTTTCTGTGCACGCCTGGAGTTTGTAAATCAGTGTTCTGTCTTTGACTCTTTGTTTCAACTCGAACCTCATTGCGCATAGGAGCAACCTAGAAACCACCTACAGCATCACCTTATAAAGAAGCAAGTTGTACTTCAGAATCGTACAGCCTCGCAATTTGAAGTCTAGAGCGATTTGGCGCGAGTTTCTTTTTTTATTTTGCACAGCGAAACGCTTCATGGCTAGGTTTTGGCGTATCACGTATCAAGGACAAAAGATGCGTAGACAAACAATTCTCGTCGTCTCCCAGTGTTTGCGCATTTTCTCCTTGCCATCGAGCCATGGCTAATGCCTGCATGCGGCCTTGTCGATACTTTTGATCTATGTCAGTCACTTCAAATTTTTCAGCTCACTTCGTCTTTTGGCAGGAGAACAAGCTTTAAGATACTTTTACATAAAAGGAAATGTATTGCTTAAGATCCTTCAACTAATCCAGACACAAACTTCCCCTCACCTCATGGCCGAAAACACAGGACAGTCTTCAAGAGAGCACAAATGGTCAGGGATACTTCCATAAAGCCGATGGCGCATTAGACACACGAGTTTTAAGCCGCTGACGAGATGAAAAGAGCCACCTGATCTCGAGAAAGCGCAATCTATACAAAAGGTTTTCTTCTCTTTTTCGACTAACTTACTATACAAAGCGGTAAACACACCAGCGTTCCTTGTGCAAACTATTTGGACACACACATCACGCTCGCTGCCTCTTTCGAGCTGTGCCCTCTCGAATAGTGCAAACAAACGAACGACCAACAAACCACACGCCGTGCTTGTTATGGAGCCCGGAAGGGCTGTTTTCGAATCCGCCACCACCACCGCCACAACAACCTCGATAAAAGTAATGTTTGACTAAACAATGCACTTCCTACTTTATATAGGTTTTTTTTCCTTGGAAGAGCAGCAATAACAACAGCATCTCGCGATGTCAGCAGACGTCGGTAAGAGTGCCCAACAAATATCCCGCGTGATTCCGGGGCGACAAGTGTGCAATGTGTGTCATAAATAACGGATCAGCTGCCAACCGATCGGCTTCCGGTGTTTACTCGAGCGAAACGCCAAAAACATATGACGGCAAACGTTATAAACAAGGAGGGATCAGGAAAGGGGTCAAATTGTTCTGTCCCTCTTCTATCCGGATGCACTTCAGTGTCGAGAGAAAGAGCCCCTCGAATGTCGGGGTAGACAAAGGATACACGTCCCTGCCCGTGCACTCGTGTCATGGCAAACCCGATTGGAGCACGTGTTCGGATACAAGCTCAGTTGTCAATGTTTGTTACTATGTATGTCGTAATCAAAGGGTCGCAGTTGTACTCGGCATTGTGTGTGTGGTGTGACATGTGTCTATCCTTCTCTATCTTTTTTTTACTCCCCTCTCCCCCTCTCCATGTGTAGGGTAACAAACTGGACGCATAGTCTAGTTAACCTCCCTACCTTTCCTACATTTGTTCTCTCTCTCTCTCTCTTGTACTAGAGCCAACGCGTAGTTGGAATTGCCTCTTGGTTTGCCTTCACCAAGTGGCGAAACTTGAGCAGTTCGAGGTGGCGTGCTTGATTCGTTCGTAATACGCCTTAACGAAGAGACAAGTGGGCCAAGACGCTGAATGAAGTGAAGGTAATAAGACATAACATAGCGCAGGGGTAACTCAAACCTGAGGGAAAACCTTACATTTCCACTTTTTGTGAATGCAACTCCGCCGTCCGACAACTCTAGACGTCGTCTCGTAATGTGGCTGCAGATCTCGGCTAAACCGAAACGCCACACTAACTCCACCATGACCAACTTCCGTTCAATATAACACTTCGCCTTAACTCCTAATGTGATTATTACATTTAGAAACTGAAACTGCATCTTAAGGCGAAAGCCTTCGATACTTCATCGAAAGCGAAATTTTACCGGTTGCGTCGGTGATGAATGATGCCAAAAATCATCATTGTGACTTGACGTAACCATATCACGTCACTATGACGTCAGAGCGAGTAATAAGTTATGACGCCAGTATGAGGTCATCATGGTGCCCCTGTGAGACCATGTAATCTAACGTCGCATGAATACGTCATCACACTGCGTCGTAGTTGTGAGCCCCTCTGTGCACCTATTGAGAATAACAACAGGGCGCTCCTTCGGAGTTTTGTCCCCTGTGCCAGGATCGCTGGAGGCCGCATGTCGAAATTTTCTCAATGAAGCTTCACGTACTGACGTTAACAAAATAGAAGGAAAACCCGCTGACACGAGCCAGGAAATTCGCAACTTCATACTGAACTCTACTACGTGATGGCAAGACCAGCTTAGCTAGATCCGCTTGTAAGCTCGTACATGCTAGCAATGACCCTTTTCACCACTTTAGAATGAGCGGAATGAGACGCTTAAAAAAGAGCTGCTAGCACGAGCTTACAGTTGGCTCTAACTAGGTCTTCTCATCACGTTCTTGAGGAAAGTTTTAAGCTGGAAATTTGCAGGCTCGTGTCGGCGGATTTTCCTTCTATTTAGTCTATTTAGGGCCGATGCTCCTTAAAGCGGCACGCGTTCGTCCCTCGTAGTAGTAGTCGTAGTTGTAGTGTGTAACCAGTCTTACGTTTTGACCTGCAAGGTGGTGCTGGTGAGAGATTTCTCCTGTGCGTTGTTGAAACATAAAAAATTCGCAGCGTGCGCGTTAACTAAAACCCGAATTGTCCTGTCTCATTCCCCATTAGCATGCATTGCAATGCACATTGAGCACTATCTGAGAAGAAATGGTTGCTACGTTATACTCGCTGGGCGCAACATCCTTGCTTTTAGAAAGGTTTAGCGAGCGGTGAGCCGCAGTGCCATGAATACCGTGAACTAGTATATAAGATGAAGTCGAGGTGGTTAAAGGTGGGAAGAATACACGAAGCGCAAGCCGTAAGAATGTAAAAGCCGAATTCTCCTGTCTCTCATTCCCCATTAGAAGCCATTGGTATATACATTGAGCACTATCTGACAAGGAATGGTTGCTACGTTATACTCGCTGGGTGTAACATCCTTGGTTATAGAAAGGTTTAGCGAGCGTTGGGCCGCAGTGCCATGAATACAGTGAACTAGTATATACCATGAACTCGAGGTGGTTAAAGGTGGGAAGTGGACCCGAAGCGCAAGCCGTAAAAAAGTGTGTGTGTGTCACCTCTCGTTTAGTCCTTGGAATGTCTGCTGGATGGTGGTGCTTTTATATGGGGAATATATGATGAAAAGATGCGAGATGGTGGCATTTGGAGTGTTGAATAGATGGACGAACGGACACACAGAGAGATGCATGGACGGACGCATGGATTGCTCCACGGACGGGTGGACACATGGACGGACGCAGGGGCGGATGCATGGTCGAACGCATAGACAGACGCACGCATGGACGCGTGGACGCACGAACAGACGCACGCACGGATGGGTGGATGGACGCATGGATGGTCACACAGACGGACGCATGGACAGACGGAAGCAAGAACGAATGGACGGACGGATGCTTCGCCCCACTCTCCATCATTCACCCCGTAAATATGCTGCCATTTTTTTTGTTAGTGTCAGTATGGGAAGCTATGAGAAAATTTTAACAAGAGTCCACCAGCAATCCAGGCACAAGGGACCAAACACAGAAAGAGCGCCCTGTTTTCATTCCCTGGGTGCACAGAGAGGCTCATTCGCTAAACAACGTGGGCTCTCGTTTTGAGGCCCCTGTCGCCTCGCAACCTCGGATGCTTTCGTGCATTTGCGTTCATTTATGTGGCGCACCGGTTGCTGATAGAGAAAAAAAGACCACCAAATAATTTGCGAAATGTTCAATAAGTATTGTCTACAAGGTCCCGCTCAGTTGTGGCAAAGTGCACATCGGCCAGTCGGGCTGATCTATAAACGATCGCCTAAGGGAGCATGCGTGGTCGATGAGAAGTGGTACGGGTTCGCGTTTTCCGTGCTTGTGTGCTTGTGTGAACGGAGTGCTTGTGTGAACCGTTTTTGAGTAGCACGAATATCTTACGAATAAGCAAAAACAAAGTCGCGCGTGAACCGGCGGACACGATGTATGGTAGTACATTAAGCGATTTGGTGAACAACGTATCAGCGTCCCGTCCTTGTCTGTATTTGTTAGTAAGTATGCTTTTTTATGTGATAGGTTGTTATGATACTACGTTGTGATTTTCTTGTTTGTTTAGAAAAAGTTTTTAACGATTTAGAGCACGAGGTACTCTACTAGTACGCACCCTGAGGGTTTCAGAAGAAGAGCTATGGTTTATTAAAAGTCAGTTGTGCCGTGTGTGCTTGTTCGTGTCTCTTCTTCCTTCTTCTTTCAGGTTTCACGCCAACAATGTTCTACTCAGCCCGACAGCCGACGTTAGCCGACAGCCGACCGACTTGCCCAACAGCCGACGTTATCTATAAAAGTCTGTTCTTTAACTATTTTACAATGTGCACTGCAACCACAAAAACACAGCAGCAAAATTACGATCATTGAAGTTCTCTTCCTCTGGTGAAATATACTCCAAAGAAATACTTCTATGGAAGACAATTAACGTCCGACCCCTAAACCCGAAGTCATACATTTGAGCGTCGTTGGTTTATATTATTCCAAACATGCATAAAAACAAAAGCGCCTCACCTCTGTTCACGGGTTCTGTGATTCCCTTGGTGCTTCCGGAAACTTTCTGAGCACGCCTCCTGCGGCGGAAGTTCAAAGTGTAACCATATTAGGCGGTGCAGCAGAGATTCGCAGGTAATTTGATAAGTCTCGACAATGACGTTCAACCACCACGACCAATTAAAGCAGAACAAAACCACCCACAAAAGTGTCCTCTTGCCTTTGCGCAAAAGCTAAAGAAATAAAAAAACAAAAAGAATCGGTAAGTGGCACCAAGTGTGATCCACGAAAGTTCGCAAGGCTCATTTGTCCCGGGGCTGAGCTAGCGTCTCTTCCTTTTCTAACGCACACTCAAAGAACTTCTCTTTCTTTCACGTTCAACCCCTTTTTTTCTTATGTTTCAGGTGGAAGACTTTTCCTGACTCGATTAACAGCGATTGTTATAGACTAAGCCACGAGCTTACTCGCATTACGACATTTTCTTTTTCGGAACAAAGCTTTTTACGCCGTGGGCCGTGCGTCCGTGATATATGTGTAGTAGTAGTAGTAGTTGCAATTATCGTAATAATAGGTATAGCCACCTCCATGCCCGGACTAGAGGAGCGGCACGCGCCCACTCTTTCGAATTGAAGATCAAACCCGCGCATGCTAATCATAAATAAAAAGATAGTTATTTTTGATAATTGAATTAACTCAGACGAGTATCGGTGATTTCATCTTTAATAAAATTTGGCTTGAATTTGATGCTTACTAAAAAACTAGTAACAGAAGGACGCACTTTAAGCACTTTTTACCAGGAAAAGTTGCCGCGTTAAACTTGCACGGCTAACTTTTTCGGTATTAGAGAGGGTTTTGGCCGCAGTGCCATGAACTAGCGGTGATGTAAGGTGGGAACAATAGTAGGTTACAACCTAAGAATAAATACACTCTCCAGCCCCAGTACAGCAGCGTGCCTCTCATTCATCCGTGAAACAGAGCAATAATTGGCGTTTCACGTTCTTACCATAAGCACGTTTTCACTGGTAATTCAAGCGCTACTAATAGTATAGGTTAAAGGTTCGAGGGTTTTTGTCGAAACGTTACGTTTGATTTGATAAAACTTTCCGAGAAATAAAATTTTTCGGAGAAAAACTAGTAAAGTAAACGTGAGCCTGCACGAAGAAGTGATATGCAACATCTGCCTGACGTCTGATAAATAACATGTTGCAATTCCGTGGCACATTTATGCAAATTTAGACTGTTCGGGACGGTTACCGCTGTGGGAAGAGCTCAGATTTATTCTTAGGTTGTCGCCGGTTATCGACACGAAGCGCAGACTGTAAGAGATTTCGCGCGTGCCGCTCCTTTAGTCCGGCGATGACACTTCTACTATAGTCCTTGGAATGTCCGCTGAATGGCAGAAATTCCAGTATATGATGGAAAGATGCGATATGGTGATCTTTGGAGTGTTCACTAGATGAACGAATGAATGGAAAGATGCATGAATGCATGAAAGGACCGACAAATGCACGGACGGACGTATGGATGGACGCACGGATGTATGCAAGGGACGGACGCACGGATGAAAGGATGGGCGCATGGTAGATAGGACGGATGGACGGACGTACAGAAAGATGGACGCACGTAAGGACGGATGGATGCACGGACGGTTGCACAGACGGGCAGAAGCAAGAACGAATGGACGGACGGACGCCTCACCCCACTCATCGTCATGCACTCTATAGACATGCTGTGAGTTTTTGTTTCTCTCTTACTACTTCTTTTCTTTTTTTAATCTCTCTCTCCCCTTATTTTTATATTTCTTTCGTGCTTTCTTTTGATCTTTCTTAATGCAATTTTCTTTCGTTTCTTCTCTCCTGCTTATACCCCTATGGATCATCACACTGAATAAACTCTCGATGTGGGGCTGGTTCCACTTCTCTTTGCCTTTATTTGATTGCTTTCTTGATTGCTTTATTTAATTCGTCACAGTATAATGTAACAGGAGCTGGAGAGAAAAGTTGTAATGACGTCTTGAGGGATCCTTCGCTCCCTTTGTGAACAATAGCAGCAGCTTCTTTCTTTCGATCCTTCAATACTTTCTCTCTCTCTCCCTAGTTTGCACTTCTCTCCCTAGTTTGCAACTGTGCATGGATGCTTCACGAGCTCAGCTGGCGAGTCTGCGTTAACTGTTTGGCCCTATGCTTCTTAAGATTACAATGAGTCCTATTGGTGAAGTCTTGATTCTTCTTCGTTTGTCGGTCCGTAAGGCTTACCCACCGCAGTGGTCTAGTGGCTAAATTACTCAGCTGCTGACTTGCAGGTCGCGGGATGAAATCCGTACTGCGTCTGCTGCATTTTCGATGGAGGCGAAATTGCTGTAGGCCCGAGTGCTCGAATTTTAGGGCACGGAGCCCCAAGGGGTCGAAATCTCCGGAGCCCTCCACTAAGCGTCTCTCATAATCACATGGTAGCCTTCTGCACCACACGAATTTTTACACTGCATCTAGGATCAGAGGCACTGCAAGTTTTCAGAATCATACCTGGTTCTGCATAGCCTCTGTGATCTTTGACCAAGAGATCGTGCAGTATGATGATGACGTCATGTTACATCACGTCCCAGCGACGTCCGCAATTCGGTTCATATGGGAAGTCATGAAGATTTCAAACGGTGACATCATTGCGCGATGATGACTCTTTTGCATCACTCATGGTCGATCTTTGCGTTTGAGGATGCAGCGAAGGCTTTCACATTAAGGCATGAAGCTGAGTGACGTAAAACTTCAAGGTATGAGGCTTTCAGGTATGAGGCGAAGTGACGAGTCGTCTTAGGGGAATGCATGAGGCAACCGGCATTTTTTTTCAGTCAGTATCAAGATTCAGCGTTACCAGTTATAAACAAAGTTCAGGAAGAGCGGGCGCATAGACCTTCATTTTTTCCGCATTCAAAGCAGCCTCGTACGCACCGGTGCGCGCATCGGTGAGTACCATGTCATTCAAACGAAAGCACCTTCAATTTCGGCATCGGCTTTCAATTGATTATTCAAAGCACGGCACGCAGAACGTTGTTTAGCAATCGACGAGAGTCTTGGGTCATTAGTGGTCGTTGCGTCAGATTGACCTGCACTTTGCAAAGTGGGCTCGAAGCTAAATATATAAAGATCGCTCGGGAACTACGCAATCGATGGAAACGAGCGTAGACCACATGAGGATAAGCACGAAACGCGCTGAGTGCCGAGAACTAACGGCGCGCTTGTCTCTTGAGCAAGTATGAATGTTGAATGGGCTCGGGCACCTATCCCATGTCCTCACTGACCCATTGTTTCTTTGGACGCTTCTTCTTTTTTTGATGTGGGTCTGCTATAGAACCGAAAGTGGTTCAAATAAGGCTGTATTGGCTCATACATACTCTCAACTTTCCTTTAAAACTGTACTAATAAATTCTTAATAATAACTTGTAATTTGCTTCTACTGTTTAAAAAGAAAGTTGAGAATACGTATGTATCATTGGTTACAGCATTGTTTGAGCTAGTTTAGATTCTAGATCTGGTCCATTTCAAAAGAAAAAGGACCTCCTTTGGTTCCTTTTGATTACGTTACACTACTTTTGGAAAGTGTTCATCGTTAGTGGAATTGTTGTTTTTGAGGAGTTCTTGGCGCTCTCGCCGTACTCTTCTTAAGGCGGAATGTCTGAGCCATCGGTATTGCGAGAGGGCTGACGCAATACCAAGCACATTAGTCCCAAAGAAGCAGAAGCACACCACTTCGTGTATAGCACCTCACAGAGTGGCATCGGTAATGAACCGTAGAGATACGCAAGCTTTCACAAGCTTCCCCAATCAAAGAGGGGGGGGGGGGCGTCTTACTGAACTGGCCAGTCCCCTCACCCTGCCGTTTAACGAGTTTGCAAGGAAACGCGATTCGCAATGGATATCAAAAATTAAAAAGCAGTCAAGACGGGCTTCTCGCATCAGCCTTTCTTTGTTGCCTTGCCTCACAGGGTAAAACTGAGAAAAGGAGAGGAGACTGGTAGAGAAGGCCCAACGTTTGGCATGCGCGTTCTAGGGCACTGACATGGAAGAGGTGACCAAGTGATGGTTTGATCTTGGTAAGAAGGTTCGTGCAGACAAAAAAAACATGCTCGTACGTGTGTCGAGACCATCCCCGATGCCACATGAATGATTCAAGCTGGAAAAGCCAACGAGATTTCTCTCTCTCTCTCTCGGACTCAATATTGTTTCCAACGAGGCGTCCTTGTTTTGTTTCCCAGCCAAAACCCCCCTTTGCCGATGCTTCGGAGAACCACACTGCCACTGCAACTGCGTGCCACCGTACTGATATTCGGGGAAGCAGTGTGTCACTGTGCGAGGCAACTTCTGTGTTCTATGGAGATGAATTCCTGCAGTTACATACATTCTTTGCGTTTCGAAACGTTTCGTGGTACACATTCAGATCACCGTTGTTCGGAACGACGGGATATGAAAATCGAACGAACCGTGGGTTGGTTGCGCTGTCTTGCGCATGTGCACAGGCCGCCCACCGTTGTTCGAATCACCAACGCTCACCGTGAACATTTACAGAGAGGAGGTTGGTGGAGGGTTGAACTTCTAAATAGCGAAGCTACATACATACATACATACATACATACATACATACATACATACATACATACATACATACATACATACATACATACATACATACATACATACATACATACATACATACATACATACATACATACAAACATTGAATCCCGGCTGCGGTGGCTGCATTTCCGATGGAGGCGGAAATGTTGTAGGCCCGTGTGCTCAGATTTGGGTGCACGTTAAAGAACCCCAGGTGGTCGAAATTTCCGGAGCCCTCCACTACGGCGTCTCTCATAATCATATGGTGGTTTTGGGACGTTAAAACCCCACATATTAATCAATTAAAATACATACATACATACATACATACATTTATACATACATACATACATACATACATGCATGCATACATACATACATACATACATACATACATACATACATACATACATACATACATACATACATACATACATACATACATACATACATACATACATACATACATACATACATACATATAGTGCAAAATGGACGAAAACAAAGTGCGAGCTTCCTTCGATACTTGAGAAGCGCTTCGCTTATCCGTCCCGAGGCTTCGGAAGACCTGATGCCAATAGTGGGGATTGCGTTAGCCACTGGGAAAGCTCGACAGCGGCTCCGCGTTTGTTTCGTGGCATGTTTTTTTCATATTTGGCTTTTCTGGTTGGTGGTATGAAGGGAAGAAAGAAACATACATTGAGGGTGGGAGGTAAATACCAATACAATATTTACATCTTGGGAATTTTCGAAGATTAAAACATTGTGCCGTGATGCAGCGACTCCTTTCAGCGACAAAATCGATTAAAACTCTTATTCTAGTATTGCAGTAGAATGCATTTCGCGGTCTTCTCTAAACAGACGCGTGAAATATTGGTTGCTAGGGGCTTAGGCTAAATTTTATTCAGAGCAACGATAGTTTAATTTGGGCGAGTTGGTTCATCAGAGTTAATCAAGTGGTGAGGAGGGGACAGGGCACCATTTCGATTGGAAGTGGAGGCCTGGCAGGGAGATGTGGCCAAGTGTCATTGTGTGCTTGCTCTCTGTGATACGGCAAAAAATAATAATAAAAGTATTTCAGAAAGGACGGAGGCGGGGGGGGGGGGTTAGAGGCATGTGTTTGGTGTGCTATACTCCTGCAACATGAAAACTGTCTCTGAGAGAATGTCTGGCGGCCAACATCGTTCCACTACTTTTTAGAGATGCATATTTTACAATTTCTGTTCTTTTCGTCTCACGCGTAAAACTTCTCAGAAAACTTGTAGGTCCCCCCCCCCAAAAAAACAAAAATGAAAACGCTGTTTCAAGGTAACCGAGAAGAATTGATTGCGATAGCAGCAAATTATACAATTACGAAGTAAGGCTGGCAGCTAACTTTTTTTATATATATGATAACACGTAAATCTACAAAACACTGGCCGCCCTATAAGAAAAAAGCACTTTTTGCACAGTCTACAATGCCCCACTTTCTTTCTTTAATATAAATCACAGCATCTCCACGGAGTGCATCATGATGAGTGGGGTGAAGCAGCCTGCAAGCAGTCTGCACTGCCGTCCGTTCATTCTTGCTTCCGTCCGTCCGTGCGGCCAACAGTGCGACCATCCATCCATCCAACCGTCCATTCGTGCGTTGGTCTGTCCGCACGTCCGTCTGTCTGTGCATTCCTTCATCCCTGCGTTCATGAGTCCATCCATTCGTGCATTAATTCATAAATTAGTCCATCCGTACGTCCATGCATCTGCCGGTCTCTCCACCCATGCGTCTTATCATCCGTCCGTCCATCTAGAGAACACTCAGTGTACCGCCGTCTCGCATCTTCTTATAATACATTTATCATATAAAAGTACCCCCATCCAGCAAGCATTCCAAGCACTAAACGAGAGGTGGCATGGCCGGACTAAGGGAGCGGCACGCACGCACTTTCTTAAGACCTGCGCTTCGTGTCTAGTTCCGGCCTTTTGCCGCCTCTAGTTCAGGGAACTGCGGCCCAACACTCGCTCAAACTTGCTAAAAACAAGGAGGTAACGCCCAGTGGTTTCAACGAGGCAATGACATAGGGCTCAAAGTGCATCTTTCTGATACATTTTTTTTATGTGCGAAGCATTTCTTAGTAAACTTCGGCGACTTTGAGCGTATCTATCTATCTATCTATCTATCTATCTATCTATCTATCTATCTATCTATCTATCTATCTATCTATCTATCTATCTATCTATCTATCTATCTATCTATCTATCTATCTATCTATCTATCTATCTAGCTATCTATCTATCTATCTATCTATCTATCTATCTATCTATCTATCTATCTATCTATCTATCTATCTATCTATCTATCTATCTATCTATCTATCTATCTATCATTGTACTAAATCACATGTCGGTGAACTTCAACTAATATTACGTTAATGAACACAGAGCATGAGAAAATTGAACCTCTATCCTCATGAATTTTGCCGCCAGCATAATTGGCAAAATAACCAAAATCTAATATACGGTTTTGCATTATGAGACAGTCGATGTTCAATTTGAAATAAGAAGTTGTAAGTGAGGTATTACCAACCTTTTTTTGCAGGGCTCATGTATGTTATTGTGTATGAAATATAAGAGCATTCAAATGTAGGCCCCGGCTCCTCACTGTGGAAGGATTGAAGGCTGTTCTAGTTGATGACAGTACGTGAACATTTTGGAACAGCACAACGGTGACGTAGACGAAAGAGAGCGCTGTGGGTTTGTCCCCGCTGTCTCTTTCGTCCAGGTCTTCGGTTTTGCTGCACCGAAATGTTTCCCTTCTCATGGTGGCACGTTTGCGAGTGGTTTAAATTTGAAGGACTCAGCCCCGTAGACCCTGACAAAGTTGAGCGCTTATCTGTGTTACGATTACAGGAAGCACCTTGGTCGACTGCGTATTGACGTAGAGCTGTGAATCTAGGGAACTTGTACCACACTGCATATTTGCTAAGGGATGGTGCTTCAGTGGACCGATGATGAGTAAAGGATTACAGATTAAAGTTTTTGCTGTAGTACACCACCGCGCACTGAATGCTTCATCCCACCGCAGGTTTCACGTCAGGGGAATTGAAGGATTCTTTCGTACATGCTACTTCACCAATTTTTTTTCTGACTTTTTTTTCATTTCAATGTTTCTTGTTTTTCTGTGCTAGAAATCGCTAATATAATGTCGATGTGATGGTCGGCTATAACGCAGACTACCTTCCTACGTTCCTAATGAATAAAAAATAAACAATGAAGGAAGAACGAAAACATGTTTTGGGAACCTTACAGATGCCTTGTTAGTGGGAACAAGGAGCCCGTATGGGTCTTAAAACGTCTTTGTGTTTCTTTTTTACCTTGATCTGTTCAGTGACCACATCTGCATCCTCATCATGATACCGGACTGAACAGACTTTCGTCAAGCTCTATACTACATGAACAATAAAAGCATGCAACATTCCTTGCGAAATTTCTGCTGTGTGCCCTGTGAGTTGTGTCTGGAGCAACCTCGTACATACTACCATCCTCTCCTGATTCATACTCAAGGTACATATACCTGTCTGTTTGCAATGTGCCGTGGTCAAGAGCGTTGTGGGGCCGTACTGAACTTCTGCGGGTATTCATAAAAAAGCAGGGCTTGCGACGTGAGACGAAGTAAGGATGTAGGAAATCAATTTTTCAGAGACATAGAAGCAGGTGATCAGAGGCTCTTTGAATATTTGACGAACCGTCGTATACTCGTAGAGACACACAAAAAACTGCCCAAATGCTATAGCCGCTCACAGCAGAGAAAGCTTCGCCATTCGTTGGTTTTGTTCCAGCATCAACGGTCACCTTTCTTTTTGTTCTTTCTTAAGACAGGTGGGCTTTCTTCCAGATTACGAACAAAAAAATTGCCCGCAGCTTCCCTCGGGGGAACACTGAGGAGGATGCGGAGCATATAATTGGTTAACGGGGTGTTAAAGTGCCACTTACTTGGGTCGATGGCTAAATTGGTTAACGTGGTTGTGAAATGGGGTGTTAAATTGCGACTTACTTGGGTCGATGGCTAAATTGGTTAACGTGGTTGTAGGAGGGGGTGTTAAATGAGTGAACACGTACACACGTATGCGAAAAAGCGGCGCTGGTCGAAGGGACGTCGATCATTGTGTTTGTGGATTCGTTGGAATTCATTTCACCGCGACCTTGGACGTCGACGCGCCGTACAAACCAACCGACGAGCGGCAACTGAGCGAGCGAGCGCCGACCTTGAGTATATATACAGCGCGACGGCGCATGCACTCTCAGCTGTTGAATGTTCTCGAAGCGCGACGGCGCATGCGCGTCCACTGGAGAATCAGGAGAATTGTAGAATGTTCTCGAAGGGGAGAAGCGCGCGCGGCACAGATGGTGGGTGACGGTGCATGCGCGCGTCAGCTGTCGAATGTTCGAGAAGGGGAAGAAGCGCAACGGCGCATGCGCGCGCGTCAGCTGCCGATGTTCTCGAAGCGCGACGGCGCATGCGCGCGCGTCAGCTGCCAATGTTCTCGAAGCGTGACGGCGCATGCGCGCTACATTATACAGCTAGCGAATGTTCGTGAAGAGGAGAAGCGCACGCGGTGTGTAGAGGAGGAAGGGTACACAGATGGTGGAGGAGTGAAGCGCGCGCGGTGTGTAGAGAAGGAAGGGATGCACAGATGGTGGAAGAAGGAGGAGGAAGCTTGCGGACGGCGCCGCACTACAAGCCTCGAGTATTAGATGCTCCGCATCTAAAATGACAGGTTTGTGGCACAGGCATTGGGTGCGCAATTTACGCTTTTTATGAGATTGCCTTTCTCCAAAGGTCTGTGTTAGCTGTGCACGTGCTAACTACACCGGCTCAATCTCCTGTTTATTTTTACGCAGCACGTGTGAATCCAGCTGTTCGCGATGCTACACCCCCAAAATAGGACCAGTATAGTCTTCAGATGAATTCTTTTTAACGAAGCCTTCTATAGCCTTCTAATATAGCCTTCTTTCTGTGGCAAAGTCTCTGCGACGTTTCTTTAAAGTAGCACTGTGGGCTTCAGCATTGTCAATAATAATTGTTTGTGGAATACAGCACACGGCCAGCCTAAGTTATTTTAAAGCGAATTGGTATTCACCCTAGAAGTCACTGTCATTTGTGTTTGTCGCGTCATTTGGCGAGAGAAGAGTGAGCGATTTCGTGCTGACCCTGATAATTGCATATCCCAAGCCCTGTGCCGGGGCCTTATAAATTGGCTCACGTGGCACCCTTTGGCCATATGTGGCCCTTGTTGCATCGAAACCCACATAAAATCGATATTTGCTCCTGTTCGCACGATCCCGGACTACCGATTGGCACTTTTTCTTGACGGCACTTAAAAGTGTTGCAGGGCGCGTTTACGGGATGCCTAAACCATGCAGTGGTCGAAATTGAGTTGTAGCATTTCATTGGTGACCGACTCTACAACTCCATGCCGTTCACGGTGAGAACTTTTCAAAGAGTTGCCCTAATAGCGGTATTACACGCTTTTAAATATTAAAAAAGGCTCTCACTAGTTTCGCTGTTTTTTTTTTTCGTAATGCTCCGCTCGTCGGCTCATCTCTCCTTCTGTCCGTGTCACCGCAGGCATGAAAAGACGGCTACAGCAGGTGGGCCGCGCCTTTGCCGCTCGGCAACCACACCACTAAGTAGCTTATACAACTAGTTTTTAACCATACTTCTCGCTTCCTCTTTCTATCTGCTTCCTCTCTTTTTCTCACTCTCTCCATTTATTTATTTCTCTTTCTTGATTTCTCGTTATTTCTTTATCTTTTCGTTGTGATCTCCCTCTTTTTATGTTCGCCTGTGTCTAATTAGTGTTTTCTCAACTTTTCTATTTGTTTTTTCGCTTCCTCTAGGTATCTTACTTTTTAACTCTTCACGTTTGTTCCCCCAGTGTCTGTCTTGCTCCTTCTTTCTGTCTCCTACTGTTTTTTTGTTCTTCTCTCTGCCTCTGTTTGTGTGAACGCTTTGGACTTTTGTACAGTACCAGTGATGTATACGCATCAGCCCTTTTAGTGATAATTTTATCCTCTCTTTCCCTTCTCTTTCCTATTTCTTTCTCTCAGCCTTATATTTTCCTTTCCCATTCCTCCAGCATAGAGTAGCCAACCGGGCATGTGCCTGGTTAACCTCCCTGCTTTGCCTCTCCTTCCTTCGTTCCTTCCTTCCTTCCTTCTTTCCTTCCTTCCTTCCTTCCTTCCTTCCTTCCTTCCTTCCTTCCTTCCTTCCTTCCTCTTTCTATTTCTGCATGTTTCTCTCTGCGTGCTCGTTCTCTCGTCTACCGCAGTTGTAGCCTCCTTCAAGGACTGGTCGGTGTAGTGGTAGGGCACCCACCTGGCGCACGTGTTAGGAGAGCAAAGTAGAGCACGACGATGGTGAGGAGAGAGCGCGCTGCCGGAGGGATGATGATGGTTTTTGCTGTAAATCACCAAGTAGTAAGAGAAAAATAAAACGACGGACCGAACAGATCTGCTGAAAGAGCAGAAATATCAGTTACCAGATTACTGTGCCGACTCCCGCCACTGAACTTTTATTTACATGGGTCTGGTCTGGTTCTGTCACGTTTATGCCATCATTGCAATGAGACATAGTCACTACATCGTTTCTTTGTAACACGCAGATTTTTTGCCAATAAATAAAGGTGCCTGGCTGAACTTCTCGGAAGCATGGGATTAAGTTTATCCCTTCTACTGGCTTTCTACTTTAGGACTACCGCAGTGGCTTTAATAGCCCCAAAAGAGAAACACATGGCATCACAAACAGGAGCGTTTGTCATGCCGCGTGCCGTTTCCTACGTGAGACTAAATGAACAGAATTCTCATACTATCTAAATTAAAGTTAATTTACAACCACTTGAATCTTTTTCTTTTTTCTTTATCATTTTTCGCGAGTAAAGCTAATTACTTGTTTCAAAAGCTATCTGCTCGTAAACATTCCGAGATTACTGACAAATTAATTTATATTACAAAGCACCACCAGTGTCAAAACTGATCCACTATGGTGGGCTGCGCCAGTTCAATAGGGGTCAACCGATCAACCGACCGACCCAAACCAAACCAAACCTAACCAACGCACCAACCAAAACGCAGGCTTCCTTCCGGGACATGCATGCAGCTTGATTGACGCACGAGAAGGTTTTCTCATTTAACTATCAGACACCAGCTTGTCATTCGTCAGCACCACATTGATTCTTTTTCAATCTTATTTCTAATTAACAGCTTCAGGAGAAAGGGCATATAGGGCGAGCCGAGCCCAATGAATGCAGGAGAGAGACCATGACCCAATTTATGCATGCACTGTTAGTGGCAGCTTTTTACACGTTCATGTCATAGGTGCCCACGGGGCCTGCATTTGCATTCTCAGGACATGGATCGTTTCGTACACGCGTGGCACGTCAGGATCATCACGCCCACTGCCCGTGAGCTCATAGCAGCATTATTGTGCTTTGTTGTGCGTGCGTGTTTTTGCCTCTAATGCAAACAGCTTGCGTAAGAACCCCACACTTTCGAGCGTTGTCGTAAAAGACGAACTTGGCAGGAACGTATTTTGGTTTTCTTGCGTTTTGTTTTGCTGCGCGGTTTTACCCTTCGCCTGCCAGACTAGACGTAAATACCCCCTCGGCTTCATGCTGCTGCTCCGTTCAGATCTTTTAAGTTCTCAAAGGATCATTCGGCCTATGGGCACAGGTGTGTGGTTGTAATGCTCGAAATACGTTGGAGCGTTTGACCTTTACGCTAGCTGGCTGCAAATAATGACAGTATTATTGAACTAGGGGAAACCAACCCGCAGATTAAAACTTAATAAGCAAAAAAATTAACAAGCGGTAAGTAGAACGGTTGTATCAGGAGCCAACTTATCGACGTCTTAATCACATGTCTTAATCCCGACAGCGACCATTATACGTACAGGCAGCAGTCGCTTTCCACAATGGTCAGTTGGAATGAGGGGTGGTAGAATTCGTGAACGGCTCCAATTAATGAAAAAGAATCAACTGAAATATATTGAGGATGACGCATTTAATAGCGAGAAAATGAACAGCAGTACTACTGTTGACTCTTCAAAGAAGTGTTATTAGCGAAAACGGAAAAGGGATTTGTACGTTTTATCCAGGAGTTGGTATCTACTGAGGCTTAGTGGGATTTCGTCCTTTTTTTGTTTTTGTTGCGCCATTTTTATTAAAGTCCAGAAAACTGTGACTTGCCAAGCTGGTTGGTACTCCAGTGTTCTTTCTTAGAATAATGGAGAATCATTCCACATTCTCTCTTCCCTTAGTTCCCGGTAGCAAACCGGATGCTCCAATTACTGGTTAACCTTGCTGCCTTTCCCTCATTTTATGCTCTCCCTTTCTTGCGATAAACAGCGTAAAACAAGCCATTCAAACAACGGCAGCAAATGAGTTAGGAGGGTATACTTCTTTTCTGTTTGGTACTGAGCGTATCGGCAGATCGCGTCGTCTTGAAGGCCACAGAGGTGGCACATAAAAAAAGATCCGTTCAAGGCCATTCTCAACTAATTCTTTGTGCATTTATTTAAACACGTGCAATGGTTCGTTCAGTGACTTTATTAGCTTCAATATGCATATGATGTGCGGAACCAAGCATATGTCAAGGACAAGAGTCATCTCCCATTTATGATAGAGCCAGTCCCAGCTGCCTTTTATGAAGCTATATCATTGAATTCTTAGAGTTGGGGTGTAGTGAAACTGGGCTGGGCTAAACAATTTTTTGAGCAATCTCGGAAGACAAGATCTTACACTCTTGCAAAATCTGGACCCTATTCACTCATGATTTTAAAGTTCTTAGTTTTGTTAGTGTGTGTAATAATAATAAAATCATTCTTATAAAACTGTGCTTCTCTTATACGACAGTTTTCACCTAAAAACTAAAAATTGCGATCTGCCACAGGGAGCATAACTCTACCGGAATACGGCATGCTGCTTAAACCACAGCATGTTTGTGAAAAGTGCCTTTCAAAGATAACAAGAAATAGTTTTAGAAGCACATATTGACACTTGCGAGTCCTTCTGTATTTTCACACGACTGGCCTATTACACACCTAACGAACGCTCGGCGAAGGCAACTGCAGGAAGTCCTGAATCTTTTCAGTTTGTTTCAGAATTTTCCGGTAATATTCACCAGATAACATGAATTGTCATTTCAGCTTTTTGTTAGACAATATTTAGCGCAAAATGATACAAATATTTCTCAATGTCTGACCAAGAACGCCGAATTTCTCCCCTCACATGCTTCATTCTGTGTGTTGCGGTACGACGCGAGAACAAAAAAGACTGGATAGTACTTAAGGGACACAGTCCAGCACTGACAATTTATTTGAAGAACACAAAAATGTAAACGCAATAAGAAACGTATCATCATTGCGCAGAGGTGTTTAAATTGAATAGAAAATGTTACATAGCGCATGACCTAACAGCCCACGTGCTGAGAAGATAGACTAACTGCTTAAGAGACAAAGCCTCTTTTAAACATGTTTCATCCATACGTGTACTGTGGTACTATTGTTTCTCCAGTTATCTAGAAACTACTCTTGAACAGAGTTTCTGTGTTGCCATTTGACTTACATATTGCCCCTCCGCCGAGTCAAACAATTTATAAGTGTCGATTAAACAACCTGCGTGTTATGGAAAAGGCCTTCACTGTTCTACAATGTTCTTATAAGATTTCTAACATAGAGATGTGCCACGCCTGCTTCGTTCTGCACTTTGGTGTGGCCGGCATTTTACACATGACACAGCTCGGTACATGCAAATTTTTATAATAGATGGGGGGAAAAAACTCAGCATATCCACGGAGTGAATGATGATGAGTGGCGCGAAGCACCCGTCAGCCCGTCCATGCTTCCGTCCGTCCGTTCATTCTTACTTCCGTCCGTCCGTGCCACCATACGTGCATCCATTCATCCGTCCGTTCATCTGTCCGTCCGTTTTCTAGCCTGTCTGTCCATCCGTCCGTCCGTGCGTCCATATAGTGAACATTCCAAGTACCACCATCTCGCATCCCCTGTGGCACATATCCGCTCCGTGCATCCATCCATCCGCCTGCAAGCCTGTCTGTGTCCGTCCATGTAGTGAATACTCCCAGCTGCCGCCATCTCCCATCTCGCATACCCTGTGGCACATACCCGCCTGTGCCACAGGCACATACCCACTCTAGAGCGGGTATGTGCCACTGGTGGCTACGTACGACAAAGGAGGATGGGGAGACCAACACCTTAAGAAGCTTCGCCCCTAAAAGAGGACCATGAGGCGTGAACATTAAAATGCACAAAGAATCGCGTGTGACAGTATCATTTAATACTGCTTCGAAACTCCTGGTTTACGTACCATAAGAATTTTCACCGTTAAAATGAATTTTTCAACATACTCTAATCATTTTAGCATACTTGCCGCCTTATTAGCAGCGTACCTAACACACGCAGGACCAGATTTTCTTCGAAGTTGAGCTGTCTCATTTGCACGGACCAATAAGCAAACTTTCGGAAATTCACTAGCTCTAAAAAATACCGGTCACGCTGGGTAATGAAATGACGTTGTTTGAATTTCAGTTTTACGTAGAAAACATAAGTGTGCAAGACAAGTACCAGGCTCTTCCAGAAAAAAAAAGTTGTCTCGCTCACGCAAGCAGTAAGAAAATTTTACTTTTTGTGAATTCTGCAGATTTTTACAGAGAACGCTCCGGGCTTTTCGCTGCATCTTTGCGTTATCGTGCAGAGAACTGCCTCAGCGGCTGCATGTTGCACGTACGTTAGCGTTTTTGTTGGGTGTTTCGCAGTGTTTACGCAGCCAAACACTTCGACGAGAACAGCGAACTATTTGCCTAAACCTCGACGTAATAACGATGAAATAATTCATTTTCTTTCGTCTATCTTGTGTCCCGGTTGTTATGTCGGAAGCAAGAAAAAAAAGTACAGGCATTGGAAGAATGAGAGACACACCCAAAAGTTAACTTATGGCTAGTTGGTAGTACGTGGTTTCAGAGCAGCAGCGAACAATCTTAAACGCGTACAAACAATCATGCGTGTCGCACACACTTCAGCTCCAAGCCCAAACCATGTTTAGAGGCAAAATCACGCTGCGAGTCAGGAACGAGGCCTTTCCAAATTACTTTTATTCCGACGGCAGCACTTTCGGTCAGCCTGTATGAGCAGTTAGAGGGATTTTGGGACTTCCAGTTAAAATCAGAAAAAAAAAAACAAAGCAAAAGACTTTCGCAAAGCCAGACCTCGCGTAAACGAGCCCCACAAACCGTGTTAGCAACCTCTGACCGCGTTTCGTCACTTCCCTCTTGCGCCAGTAAAGCCAGCGTATAGTACACGCTGCCAGCGAGATTTGGCGAAAGAAGTCGAACGTGATAGCGAATCTGCGCTGGCGCTAAGCGAGCGTAAAATTAGGAGTGGTATAGCGGGTCGCCTTTGCGGGTTCACAATGTGTTGTGCGGTTGTTAACCACGCTTTTTTTTTGTCCCACCTTTTTTTTCTTACACGCGCATGTTCCTGTCTGAGTGAACGTTCTGCAGGTGGTATGAAGTTAGGAAACCACGATCCCTTAACGGCGTTGAGTTGCGTGACCGCTAAAGCTAGCTTAGTAAAAGTGGAGGTAAAGAGATTGGGCGAAGAAGGGACTAAAGACCATTGATGGTCGACCGAAGACGAAGATGGAGAGGATGTGTTAAACCGTCACGTGGATGTCATTAGGGAGCGTTCACGATGGCACCGACATGCATTCGAAGCTAAGCAAGCGTGCATAGCAGCCTCTATTTCACCCAGCACATTGGCTTCCGCCAAAACAACATTTTTCAATATGTCCAGCAATCCGAAGTACTTCTACGTACTATGTGTAACGAGACTGACTAATTTTTAAAAAGCTCATCATTTAAGCGCAATTTCTTTGCTTCTGTTGGCGTTAAACATAATTTTTTATTGTTCTTGCTCAAGAAGAGGTGAAGGTCATCCCAGTGCACCCCTGTTTAGTAAACTACAAATTTTACCAATGGACAGTTTGCGTCAACAGAGAACAGCCATCGCCATTAATAATATCATAAGGTATAACCGTCCTGTTCATTCGTACATTCTTTGCTCCTCATTCCGCCCTACGAGGAATACTGCTGCCGGTAATTTTAACCTTCCTCCCACGAACAACGTCTATGCAGAACGGCGTCTGCAGTTCGTCGGTACCAAAATCTGGAATAGATTGCCCCAGGATATAAAATCGGCTGTTAACTTTCCTCTGAAAATAAAAAAAAAACACTTCCTTGCAATCCTTAATGTGTCTCCGTAACCCCCTTAAAAGTTACAAAATCGTTCGATTCTTGTATATAAGTATCACTACGTACAGTGAAAGTTTCCTGTGTAGTTGTTATTACTCATTCCCTTTCTTTTGTTTGTGTTTCTGTTATCTTACCCAAGTTCGAGTATCTGAATATATCTGTCTGCACAATGCCTAACCTTGTTTACTATATCCGCAATGTTTAGCATCTTGTATCCTCGTTCAATGCCTTGTTCTATTGTTTTGCTACATGTGCTATTGTTGTCTTGTGCTATCGTCTGGATACTGTGCCATTTTGTATCGAATCATTAGACCCTATTCTAGCCTTTGGATATGGGTCCAAACAGTTTTTTGAGCTATTATGTTGGAATTGAAAATAAAGTGAAATGAAATGAAAAGGGTGAACATTGTAAAAGCAGACCCCCCCAAACGTTGCCTGTAATGAGTGTTGTGCAGTACAGTTCGAGAAGGGCACCGGCATTCTGTAATAATTGAGTCATAATTTCCTGGATTTGACGTACCGGAACGACGATATTATTTTGAGGCATGTAGGGGAGAGCTCCCGAAATTTAGAATAACAAGGGTTTCTTAGCGTGCACCAGAATCGAAGCACGCGGGCCTGTAGCATTTAACCTCTTTGCAAAATGTGACAGTGGCTGCCGGGATCCAACCCACTGAGTTTAAAAAAAGAAAAGATTTTTTTTAAGTCAATAAAATGTTGGGCGAGTACAACTTTGTGGCTTGATTTAGAGATCTCAAACATGATGTCAGGATTCGACGTACCAGAGACACCTTCGCGCAGCGCTCCTATACAAGCGAATGTTCCAGTAAGAAGCATCGATATAGTGAATTACTGGCTATAGCGAACTAAATTCGTATATTGGTTACTCCGTCTTGAATTTGATGAGACTTATTTCCTTTCTAACAAAACAGAAAACATCGGCTCTATCGAAGAAGTACTTCGTTTGCAAGACGACAAAAGCATGAAAGTTAGCGTAAGAACCAACTCGAATACTGAAATACATTTCAACTGTGAAGATGTTAAGCCTTGCGTTATAAATAATTGTCATAATAATGAGCAGGCAAACGTCCTCTTCTTCCTATTCGTCTTCATCTTCATCTTTTGTTTCGCTCTCAAAACAAGTCGGCTAACTGATTTCCAGTCGAGTGCCACGACTCGAACAGGCGAGAGAACTCGCGGACAACTTTTCTTGGCAATGTACTGAAGACTACAGAGCCAAATCACCTGTATCCTGCCGATAGTGAATGTAGTATCACAATTGTGTCCTTCTTCAATGCGTGATATACGGAATATACTGCCTCCTTTTTTTTTGCATGTAGCTCTTTCAGACAGAGCGGCCCTCACGTCAGCAAGACATTCGTATTTGCTTTAATTTATCGATTGCCGCCTCGTGCTTTTGAATATGTGAGAAAGACGCGCCTTTTACGTGTACTTCGAACACTGAGCGGCGTCTGCGTCGATATGAAACGCCGATGGCGCACAGCCATCACTTTACGGTACATACGACGCACCGGATTATATGCTCAGCGTAGTAGTACATAGCAGAATATCTGCGCCCGTAGCTTTTCCTTGATTGCCAAGAAAAGTTGTCGGCAGAGAGAGAGAGAGAATAAAACATTTATTTGCAACCGAGGAGTGTCGGTGAGTGGGCTCCTTAGTCCGGGGTCCCATTGGCACGCGCCGCTGTCCTCGCTCGTCTCACGAGGGCCAAAGTTGTCGGCCAATATAGAACACAGAGATGAAGAGAGAGAGAGAAAAGAAGAGAGAGAAAAAGAAGAGAAAATCTTGGCAGAAGACGTGTTTTTAGCAAGGTGGTATTCTAGCGCACGTGCGCACATACAACCCGAAGGCGAGCGCCGTAAGTACTCGACTATTCGGCGATGCTAGTCGTGCACAGCATAGCTTTGCATAACACAGCCACGCGAAGGCGTGGGAAAGGCCTGTGAGGGTGAGCAGGAGAGATGGGATTGTGGGCAAAAAGGAGAGGAGGGTAGACAGTGTTGCCTAGCACAGAAAGAGTGTAAAAAGAGAGGAATTGGTAGAAAGGCAGAGAGGGAAAGAGGCTAATAGACGAAATCAAGGAGAGGGAAAAGAGATCGAAAAAAATAGCAAAGAACCGAGAAGGAGGGAGAAACAGAGAAAGGAAGTTAAAGAAAGACAGAACAAGAAGGAGAAAGATTAGATAGAGAAAGAATTAATATCATATTATTAATAATATTTATAATATTATATGCGGGTTATATTTCAAAACCACGTTATTATTGCGAGACGCCGTTCGGGAGGGCTCCGGACATTTGGCCATGTGCTGTGTTATAAGGTGCACTGTCATCACACATAAAGAGAGAAAGAAACAAGTAGATACAACCCGAAACGAAACGGAGAGAGAACAGAGACATTTCCGATTATGCATAAGCTTCATATCAGGTACCCGGAGAGATATGACAAAGCATGCCCGTGCACGGTGCTCTGATACACTAACACATATAACCTACAGCTGTCCCGAGCGACCCATCACAGTTGACACAGGACATACGCACCCAATGCGGGCGTGCTCATTGGGAGGCGCGACTTACTGAACAAACTCCGGGAAGCTAACTGGCGACCTTGGGTCAGGCCCACCGAGCCTGCAGTCACCAGTGAATCCTTCGAAGAAGGGCCCCACCAGCCATGAACCACTTTTTTTTGTTTATTAAATGTTATCTTTTCTTCTTCAAAGAATAAACAATATTCGATAGTCTACCGCTATTTCGTAGTAGAATGCACTGTTTTACAACGGTCTCTATGTTTCCTCAACCCACACATTTTGTAGCGTAACCGTGGTGCCTATTTCAACACTTAGGGACCACTTTTACCAAGAAATATAACAAGCGGCGCTCGTGTGATATAAGCAGGATGGTAAAATAGCCACATGAACGCTTTCCGCTTTCCAGTGGTTTTAGTCGATAGCATAAACGATCCTGTATTTTTTTTCCACAAAGGGTAACATTCTTACAGCGGAGCATTTCTGCACTAGTTTTTTAGCAAACCAGCGTGCGTCGACAAATATAAATCCGAGAGTGAGGGGCGAGTGCTTGGCGGGGGGCGAGGTACTGCATCCTTCGAACTGAATGTTTGACGACTTACTGTACAATATACAATACTGGTGAGAAAGCGGCATTGCGTCACGAAGTACGGTATCACAATGCAAGAACACTGAGGGTAATTTGCAGTGTTCGCTCTACCACAGCCTTTTAGATTTCCCTTGCCAGCCGGACTATCGGTGGTCACTTGGAAAGCAGCCGTCGTCAGAACTGTGGTGGTGGCGCCACTTAGGTAGGATTGTCTTCAAATTAGTGTTCACGTTTTTGGAGCTTATATGCAACAAAAATAACGTTAAAAAGTTTTCAAAAGGCGTAACCGCAATTAAAATTAACCCTACGTAAGTGACGCCGCCATAGATGACGGGCGTTTCGCGCTCATTCAGCAGGCGACCCCTTCAATACAAGGCAGAGCCTCTGAACTTAGCGAAACGTCAAAGTTGCTGACCTCAAAGGCCAAGTACAAAGACCTTTAACCCTACGAAGGTGGCGCCGCCATAGATGACAGGCATTTCGCGTTCATCCGGGTGGCAAGAGAAAAATATAGGAGGCTATGGCTCTACAAAACAAGTTGCGGGGCTACTTCTCACCTAAAATATATACAGTAGCGCTTCATTTGACCTCGTCAAACGTAGTTCTGCCACATTTTATGAAAAAATGTTCTTCCTTCGAAGATGCTCGGTACATTCTCTGTTGCACATTGTATTGGGCCAGCCACTAGCCACTTTAGGCTATAAGTCCAAATAATCATTGTTTGTACTGTAAAGAGGTTTATTGGACGAAGCTAACGGGCAGGTGCAAGATTTGAGATAGCGACAGGACGAGGAAGACGGTGGAGCTCGAGCGCCGATCTTGTGGTGCCTTACTCTGCGATGATGCTTGTTGTTCCCTAGTGCTGTTATCATTCGTTCATTATAATTGCCCCCGTCGAGAAAGATGAAGTCATCCTGGCGATCTAACAGGTGTATTTATTGCAGAAATATTCGCTATTTTTCTTGCCCTACGTAAATTGCCCTCAAGCGAATCATCAGCTGTAGATATTACAGATTTGTTATCAGTACGTAATGCACTTTCTGCGCCAGCAAATGCAGAGATGATGAATACGTTTCGGCATTTAGTACCAAAAAAACGTAAAAAATTGCATTTGCCAAGGGTATGGCCACCGCTGATTTTATTTAAACGAAATGGCGGACTCTCTCTTCAGCAGCAGTATCCCTGAATGGGCCCACCATCCCAGTTTTACCAGACACGGCTTAGGTTACAGCGCTAAGGTTCCGAAATGCTTGTTTGCAATGGGGAATATGTGATTTAGATAAATTTAAACTTTGCGAGCATTTAAGGTATTGCTGGAATAAACAGTGGTGTGTATCTCGCCAGTTAGAGGTCACTTATATCGGATTGCGCTGTACAGTTCAACAACTAAATTACTACTTTAACAAAGCTCGACTCAAGGCGTCACCGCTGTGCATTTTTGCAACGAAATTGAGACAATTGAACATTTCTTTTTATTCTGTCTTTGTTACTCTTATCAAAGAAAAAGATTTTTAGTAGCCCCATTACAAAAGCTAGGAATACAAGTAAATCTAGAAGTACTTTTATCACTTCGCGGCACTTCATTTGGTTACTGGCACAGGGATATATGCTCAAATGTGTTCGATTACATCAATGCAACTAAAAGATTACCGTGCTAGTGAAATAACCTTTTCAGATTCTTAGTTTATAATTCGTAGCAATGTCTGTCAGGAACAAGAGATGGTTTGACCGCTTGCTCAGCAAACATTTTTCTTTATTGGCAGTATTATCTCTAAACAAATTTTTCAGATTGGCTTTGATTTTATTTTCGTTTCATTTAAGTATCCTGCCGCCCGCTTCTTGGCCCGTCCCCATCTGTGGGTGAGCGCCATTCTTCTGAGGTCATCAGCATCAGCATCAGGTGGGAGCGAGCGGGTCGAAGTACGGCTTCAAGCGGTCCACGTGAACAATATCGTGTCCACGCCCACGATGGTCACCGAGCGGCGTAAGCGGCTCAATGGCGTAATTGACGGGCGATGTGCGCTCTACCACGTGGTAATTCGAAAGTAGCTTGGTAGGCGAACCAGGTGCAAAGGGGGAAAAATACAGCCATACAAGGGTTCCAGGGGTGAACTTTGCGGCAGGAGGGTGGTCGTCATCGTGGGCCTTTTTCTGGTGTCGCTGGTCAGCCGTACTAAAATGTTTCGCTAGTTAGTGGCATTCTTAGGCGTGACGGGCGGCTTCGGACACGGTCGTGCACCCAGTTGCATCTGGTGCGTATGGCAGCAAGGTGTCAATTGTGTGCGATGATTGACGTCCGTATAGAAGGAAGAATGGGGAAGAGCCTGTGGTGACTTAGGTAGCGGTGTTGTACGCGTAGGTCGCAAACGGAATAACCAGGTCCCAGTTAGTTTGGTCAGATGCTACATGCGTCGCGAGCGTGTCACCCAGGGCCCTATTAAACCACTCAGTCAGGCCATTCGTCTGAGGGTGGCAAGCAGTGCTCATCCGGTGCACAATATGGCACTGACGGAGAAGTCAGTGCCCTATTGCCAGTCAGTGACGAAGAAGTCAGTGCCAGAGGATTACGTCGGACAGAAATCCACAGCCCTAGCCACTGAGGAGCTCGCGAGGAAGGCCGTGACTCAACACAAACCGATAGAGGATGAAAGATGCGACGTCCTGAGCGGTCACGCTAGGAAGAGCCGCAGCTTCGGAGTACCGTGTCAGGCGACCTACAGAAACGATAGTCCACCGGTTATCTGCTGTGGTCAATGGCAGTGGTCCATAAAGGTCATTTGCGACGCGATTGAATGGGTGGTCAGGGCACGCAAGCGGCTGTAGTAGAGCTACTCATGGATTCGGTGGCTGTTTCCGTCGCTGACACTCGTGGCAGCCGCGAATGAACTGTCGAACAAAAGTAAACATCCCACGCCAGTAGTACCGCTTCCTTAAACGTTCGTAGGTCTTGAAGACACCAGCGTGAGTGCATTGTGGTTCGGAGGGAAATGATGCACTGATTGTAGAGTGCAGCTTTCGGTGAATAACGAGCAGCCACTTCCTGCCGTCTGGTGAGCAATTGCACCGGTACAAGAGGCCAGCCACCTCGAATGGTGAAGGGCGAAGCCTGGCGTGACATTGCTCGAGTGGTTGGAAGTGTCGGTACCCCAGATAAAGCGTCCAGAAGCGAAGTTATCCGTGGATCATCGCGCTGTGCAGGGGACATATTGTCGATGTCAAGAGCTGACAGCGCGTGTTCTATAGAAGATATAGAAGCAGCCTCAGTGGACAGTGGTGATCGCGAGAGCGCATTAGCATCGGCATGTTCGTGGCCGTAACGGTACATGACGCGGATGTCATACTCTTGAAGTCACAGAGTCCAACGAGAAAGGTGACCTGACGGATCCTTCAGTGACGACAACCAGCATAAGGCATGATGGTCTATAACTACAGCAAACGTGCGGCAGTATAAGTATGGTCGAAACTTGACAATCGGCCAAAGTATGGTTAAGCACTCGTTTTCAGTAACACTGTAGTTTACCTCAGCCTTGTTGAGCGTTCTGCTGGTGTAGGCGACGACATAATCAGGGAATCCAGGCATGCGTTGAGCGAGAACTGCACCGAGATCGACATTGCTGGCGTCTGTATGGATCTCAGTTGCAGCCGGGGGGTCATAGCGGCAATAAATACGCGGTGATGTCCGGAGACGGCGAAAAGTGGTAAATGCGTAATCACACTCGGAAGACCATGATGAGATGTCGTTGGTACTTCTTAAAAGTTGGATCAAAGAGGCAATTATGGAGGCAAAGTAGCGCACAAACTGACGAAAGTATAGGAGCACAACCCTACGAAGCTGCGTAATTGTTTTACAGTCGTTGGTTTGGGGAATTCTGCGACAGCGCGTAGTTTAGCCGGTTCGGGAAGTACGCCATCCTTTGATATGACGTGACCGAGAATGGTGAGCTTCCGAGCAGCGAAGTGGCAATTCTTGAGATTCAGTTGGAGCTGCGCATTCTTCAGACACGTGAGCACATGTTTCAGGCGTACAATATGTGTTGCGAAATCGGGTGCAAAGACGACGATATCGTCGAGGTTGCGGAGGCATATGTTCCATTTCAAACCCCACAGAAACCGAGTCCATCATGCACTCGAGTGTGGCCGGCGCATTGCAGAGGCCGAAGGACATGACATTGAACTCATATAGCCCGTCTGGTGTCACGAAGGCTGTTTTGGACGATCAGCATCTGCTAAGGGCACCTGCCGATACCCCAAACGCAAATCTAACGACGAAAAAAACTCGGCACCTTGTATGCAATCAAGGGCGTCATCAATCCTGGGCAAAGAGTATGCGTCTTTGCGAGTGATCTTATTTAAGCACCTGTAATCCACGCAGTAGCAAATTGAACCATCCTTCTACTTAACAAGAGCGCCCGGTGACGCCCATGGACTTTGGGAATGTCGGATAACGTTGCGCTTGAGCATATCCTGTTCGGTGATCACCTAAAGCTCCGCGGTGGAAACACGGTATGGTCGCTGTCTTACTGGTGCGTTGGAACCTGTGTAGATGCTGTGAAAAAAACTGGGAGTTCGGCCAAGGGTAGGTTGAGCAACGTAAAAGGATTCACGGGACTGGTAGAGCAGCTGAAGAAGTTCAGAGCGTTCAGATGGCGATAGTCCGTCGGCTATCGATGAATCGAGAAGCTCGGAAGGTGGTGCATTGGAATTGTTGAGAGCACTGATGGTGTCGTAGTTACCGAACAATCTGGCGGCATGGTAAAAATTTGTTCTTTATCAATGGCATGCACGTGTCCAAGAGATCCCCCTTGAAACAGTTTGACGGTTGAGGCAAAGAGCACTGTTTCCATCAGAAATTGAGAGGGTTGAATAAGGCAGAAGAAGTTGTCTTCGACTAAGGAAGAGGCTTGATGGTTCAAAGAATGCCGATTCGTCCCTAATGCCATCACAGAGCACGGGTAGCAACACACTCCTGTGGGGGAATTTCAGTGCCTTCTTTAACGACGAGTTTGTTCACGGTGGGCTGAATGTGGTTGGTTGGTTGGTCGTAAAACGGGAAGAGTTCCGATCTTGCACAACCAATAACGGCGTGGTTACGTGATAAAAATCCCATCCAAGTATGATGTCGTGTGAGCATGACGAAAGGACCATAAACTCAACAGTGTAGTGGTCCTTCGCGATGATCAGTCAGACAGTACAGGCGGCCACAGGCTGAACCGGGTCCCCATTCGCTGTTTGCATTCGCTGTTGATGATGACGTACGACGTCATGGGTATTGGTGATCTGTAGCATCATGTTAACGTCATATTGTCGTGATTTCCTTGCATCACTTGTGTGGACGCCAATGGCCATTCCAAGTTTTCCAAGGTCCCACGGCACATGCATAATTAACCAAGCTGGAAAGTTGGAAGACGTCTCTTGATCTCGAAGACCTTCGTATCTGCAATACATGTCTATCAACAAATCGCCCATTCGTAGGCGCCAGCACGTGGAAATGCCATAAGGCGGTTGTTACCTTTTATGTGGGATGGGAGGCTTTTGCACCAATATACGTTCACGAAATTATGCGTGCGACTTACAGTACGAAGTACTGATGACAGTCGGCTGGGAAGTGATTCTTAAATGAAAATAAGATAAAAGGGAGCCCCGTAACTGTCTCTCAGGAAGAGGGCACTTCCACAGTAGCTCCCTAAAGGTGGGGGAAGGAGGGCTTAAAAGGATAGCGTTGAAAAGTATAGAGATAAAGGGGGGGAGGAAAGAGCGTGGCACAGGGACAGCCACATACGGAAGTAAGGAGAAGATAGGAAAAATGGACACGGTCGCAGGAGTCCGAGGACAGGGCACCACTCGGCGAGAGCTTTTGTCGGCGCCAGGAGATGGCGTAGGGTGAGCCAAGTCGGCCAGAGCTGCGCTGTCGTCGGATATCGCGGGGGCACAACCTGTCGGCACGAAATCCAGAGAGCGAGTCCCCTCACGACAGTGGAAGGGTGACAAAATCTGTGTTTAGAAATGTTCAGCAATTCTGGGGTCTTGGTACCCGCCAGTGGGAGAGCAGAAAGCCGTCCCGGTGAAGGTGGTCTTGCTTGGTCCAAAAATGGCACACGTACCGACTTTACGTCAGTGCTAAGAATTGAGACAAGTGATTCATTCTTTTGACATTAGACCTGTTCTGTTTGGGAACAAACATTACTCAACTTTTTAAGAATCTTTTCTGGTGGTTCTAGCTTGTATAACAAAAGCAACTTTCACTCAAAACGCCTGCAGAACGGGTTCATTTGAGGCGCATGGAAACTTAATTAACCTATTCATGATGCAAGAACACTATTTGCTCAGAGAATATTTAGCACGATGAAAATAGGCATGCCAATAAGCCCATCGTTAGAGCAACGCTAACACGTTCAGATCCGCTTCTCTTCTGAACTTGCATTGCATTACAACGAGGTGCGCTATAAATTACGTGTGTGTCTATATATTTGAGAAAACTCACGCTTATACATGCTTTAGCTTCACGACCGGTTCACCGAAGGTGTAAAGCAATCTTGCACTAAGATTACCAGCACAAAAAAGAAGAAAAAAAACACGGCCACAGCAACAAAACTTAACGACAAGCGATGTGTGTTTCCTGAGTGTTCCTGTGTTCTGTGCGTTTCTTCTTGTGGCAGTGTTTTGTCGTGCTGTTAAACTTTATTATGCACTACCAACTACTTTATTAGGCAATGTCGGAGGTTTTGGATGGATGGAAAAATGGATCTTTCGGCACAACCACCCACGTTGACCGTAACTCCTCACGATTGTAAGCGCACTTTCTCCAGAACATCGTTTCTGCTTTTTTGAACACGAAGCGTTTCTTAGCCAACTTCCGTGCCTTTGAGCGTATCTATCTATCTATCTATCTATCTATCTATCTATCTATCTATCTATCTATCTATCTATCTATCTATCTATCTATCTATCTATCTATCTATCTATCTATCTGCCTCTCTGTCTGTCTGTTTGTCTATCTGACTGCCTCTCTGTCTGTCTGTCTGTCTGTCTGTCTGTCTGTCTGTCTGTCTGTCTGTCTGTCTGTCTGTCTGTCTGACTGACTGACTGACTGACTGACTGACTGACTGACTGACTGACTGACTGACTGTCTGTCTGTCTGTCTGTCTGTCTGTCTGTCTGTCTGTCTGTCTGTCTGTCTGTCTGTCTAGCCGCCTACGCCTAGGACTTTCCTGGCTGTTTCGATAATTATATCAATTCCCGACAATGCATGGCATCACATGACTGTATGAAGAACGTGTTTGACTAGCCATAACATGAAAATCATGACATGTATGTCATGAATGTCATAATTTAGATTTCATCATCCCGCAGCTTTTGCGCAGGTTTCGTTCGCATGACATGTTGCAAGAGTGGTATGGTATGGCAAAGTTGCATGGCGAACACTAGCGACAGACCCCAACATGAAAATCATAATATGCATGTCATGTAACAACATGACTACATGCTGCGCTCATGATGCGCTCGTGGCAGCTTCACTAGCTTCACAGGTACCAAACTCGGTATTACGTGACGCGAAGGGACGACATAAGTAAATCACACAACCAAACACGATAATCACGACATGTGAGTCATGTAACAACATGACCATGCCACACTGAAGATGCGCTCACGGCTACCTCGCAAGCTTCACATCAGCCAAATTTCGCATCACGTGACGCCAAGGGATGGCGAAGGTATGTTACTGGTGCGAACATGATAATCATGAGATCCGTGTCATGTGAGAACATGATTACATGCCACAGTCAAGGCGCCAATACATTTCGACGTGACGCGGTGTGCGTGCTCACCGGCGTTCATTTCGTCGCGTCACGCTGGCGTTGCCACGCCAGGCGCCAGTCCGGCCATATACTCGCAGGTACGCGCGCCGTGCTGCGTTACTTTGACGCTTGCACGTTTAAGTGCGTCTGGCGTCCCTCCATCACGAAAAGAGGGAGACGCAGTGTTGTCTGAGCAACGCATGGGGCAAAATGCAGCATGCTGCATTTCGCACTGGTTGCCGTCGGGCCGCACCGGCGGGCGATGGTCGCGCCTGTCGTCAAACTATAGAGTGCTCGCGTTTTGCTAACGTAGCCTAGCTGTGCCCAGCTTGCGCACGCGTCAACGCTACGTTATAGTATATTGGACCGTTTATGATGTGCTCGCGGCCGTTTTGGTAGCTCCAGATATACCAAATTTGGTATTACGTGACATCAATGGACGACAAAATGTATGACTCGAGCAAACTTGATAATCCTGACACGTATGTTATGTAAGAACATGACAACGTAACATGCTCGTAGCGTGCTCGCGGCCGTTTCACTAGCTCCACAGACACTAAATTTTCTATCATGTGACGAGAATAGACGACGAAGATAAACGATACATTCAAACATGATAATCATGACACGCAAGTTATGTACGGCTTCATTTACCTCCACCTGGTAACGTTGTGCTATTTTAAAGTGACATATCAACATTTGCCATTCATGCTTTTCATATCATTGATTCCTACTCCACGGGGGGCCTGCCAATTTTTCGTCACTGCGGTCCCATGACCTGGACAGCCTGACCGCCTTCAGAATCCATCATGGTGGTTTGCTTCTCCGGCACAAGCTCTCCATGCAATAAAGAGAAACTGACCACAGCTCTAACGCGACTTCTCCCGACGAATCTCTGTGGCGTCGACGCCATGGGTTCTCATCCGCTGCGACTTGACAGAACGAAAGTGTGGCAAACAGTAGCACACCACGCATTCTTACGCGCCCACACACTCACATTGATTCCGTAGATTTCATTAAGTCCGCTAATTTAAATGCTCAGGCAGACCCAGACCAAGAGCCGAAGCAAGTCCTGCGGGCAGCGGTCCGAAAAGCGGCCTTCCACGAGCTGTAAACATTATACGACCCCGTTAAGAGAACACGCCATGCCTGATATTATACTGGGTGATAGGTACTTGTCGATGGCGACTTCTACCCACATCCAGCTTCCATTTATTATTACTGCGCTCATCGGCAACGAATACTGATCCATGAAACTGCACGCGGTAAGATGCCTGAAAATACGTTTGTGTGCTTGGTGTACGAGGCCTAGCATCATAGAACGTCATATCACTCGAACTTCACACCAATGTTGCTCAGTCAGTAAATCTTAAAAAGAATAACGTTAATAAAGACTAACCAAACAGAGTTCTTCAGATAGCCAACTACCTGGGTCACTTCCTTCAAGAAACCCCTCACTTCCTCAACTTGTTCACGCAAAGCGAAGTGGTATGGAGTGTCATGGTTTACATAATAAAGAGTGCGTGTTCTGCATATATGTTGCATTGTCCAGATGCCTATGATATATCGAGTTTCGAAATGCACTGCATCTTTCAAGAGAAGTGTGTACTCACTGACCTCTGTAGTGGGGGAAGTGTTCCAGAAAGCTCTTCTCGCTGCTGGCGCACGTGCACGAAGTAAATAGGTCATCTAAAAAAATAAACATGCTCTCCTATCAGCGGTTTGAGCCCGTGTCCCTATGGTTAGAAAGCGAGTGCTCTGAATCAACACCTCTGGTTTTCTTTTGTTTGATTTTTCGTCCTCGCTAACATGTGTGCTACAACATGCGTGTAAGAAAATATTTCTATAGTTACAGTTTCAGTGATATTTTTATAACAAATTTTCGGATATAAGGAACACATTTTCCTTGTAATATAGAACTTTGTTATAATGAGTTCTCATCGTATGTGCCTTTAAAATTTAATCTACCCGGAAAATGACAAGACAGTTCCATGTACAATGGCCCCTTTAAAACAGCTGAAAGTTGAAAGTCGTCTTTTTCTTCTCATCCGACGTATTGCAGCTGCCCCCAACCGTTTGAGAGCTTCCTTCATACCTGGATTTGCCTTGCCTTCATCATAAGACCACATTGGGTCAAGCAGCAATGCCATGTGAGTACGTCGTTACGTGACATCTCGTTGCTTGACATCACCATGGCGTAGCAGTGACGTCATACTGACGCCAAAACATTTTTATGTCTGGGATGTCATCGTAACGTCATATGACGACTCCATCACGTGATTGTTTTGTGCATCACTCATTACAGACGCCCCGTAACGCTGACGCCACCGACAAAGGCCTCAATGGCCCAAATTTCGCGTTTGGTGAGGCATTAGAGGCTCTCACTTCAATACTAACAATAAGACGGATGTCCGGAATAATCTGCACCTGTGAAACGATCAAGGACCCCTGTCGACGGAGCTTGTCCACTATCGTTCAGCGAGAGCTGCATGACCTTTTAGAGATCACATGTCTACTGTGTGCAGGACAGAGTTCCCAGCGCTCGTGAAAGAAATGGAGAATGCTCCAGCTAATACGCCTTCAAAATTAGGTGGCGATAGTCTTATCGGGCCTAGTGCGCATCGCCTTCTAAGGGGACAACCTGCCTCGCTTCCAGGTGCACGGCTTAAGCTTGTCGCAAGAAAACCAACGACTGTAACATTGCCCACTTCAAAGTACCATTGAATGCCACTTGCAAGCACATTTGTTACAATCTCTGCCATAATGATTTCTTTCGCGAAAGAACGAAGGGCCCCCTATGCGCCCATAGGGCGACATGAGAACCTGCGCAGATGTTCACTTTGTTGATGCTTCTGCTGTTCATGATGACCAAGCTTGTTTGAGCGCCAAGTAATGAGTGGGCCTTATAATCACCCACTCGAAGCCGAATTCCCGTCTTTTGATGTGTGGCGCGATCCCACGCTTCTGCGCCGTGATGCGTTAAGGAGACTCCCCAGGTAAGCTGAGCAGTGCATTTGGGGAGAAGTGGACGCCAGTGCTACCGAAACTCTTGCTGCTGATGGATGTGTTCTAGAGCCATTTTTATGAAATACGTTCGGGATGGTCGTATCGGTTCCGCAAGCCCGTCTAACATGCGAGTTTTTCACAAAAGCCTGCATTCCCATAAGTAAGAGCATGTCAAGCAGGCATAGAATTGCTTTTGGCTGGCACAAGATAACGCATGCTATAATAATTTAAACTTCATTCTGTGTAACGATTAATGTGCGCTTGTAAAAGTGAACTTTGGTATTTTCTTCGCTGTGATATACATTACGCGGACTTATAATAAATACTGTGAATTAAAAAAAAATTCTACTGGCTATGCGCTAGAGCACTTGCTTTACACGCAGACAGCCTGGTTTCGATCATCACTTGGACCCGAAAACATTTATTATTTTTACTTTTGCATCTTTCTCAATTTTTGAGTCACGGTGATGATTTTTCACCGACAACAAACGGAACCGACGCCGACGCCGGAATTTCTGGGAAACGAGCTATTCAGCGTTTCCACGTTAAAAAGAGTGAAATATACAAGTGTTCACTCCCGCAAAGGTTGTTTCAACCACGATCTTACTGCTGTGAGTGTAGATATGTCTCCGTCAAAGCACCCGATTGCACTCCTTAGCAGCGTGTGTGTCATGCTCACTCTCTACCGATTTGAACGAGGAACGAGGCGTGAGGGGAGATGAGAACAGCAGCAACCGTTTTCTTGGGATATTGAGCACTGTACATTCATGAAAACGGTACTAAAGGAGCCACTTCCTGCCTTGATGAAGACAGCTCCTTTGATCAAAATTTTCAGTCCAGTGACATTTCGCGCCAACAGTTTATTATCATAAACACAGAAATCTGACAACAAGAAAATTTAAGAACGGAATGTGTGATGATGATAAGTCAAGGTGTTTTCGTCGTGTTTATAAATCGTGTAGTAGCGGTCGAAGCAGCAAAAGCACTCGTGCCATAAATATAGGCAAAATCGGGACCCGGAAAGCAAGGCTTCATTGTTTGGGCGATCGTGCTTCCAAAGCAGCTTCATTTAGTATGAGGAGCAATGTCAATGTCAATATCAAGAGGCAATCGTGATGGGTGTATGGGTAGGAGGAGAGAAAATTAGTCCCTTTCATTGGCCCGTGCGATCTAAAAAAACAACTACATAAAGCACACATAGATCGATGAGTTTACTTCTGTGTTGCAGACAAGGTTACCAGAGCATGTCAGAAAAAAATTGAGGTCCTCGGACGAGCTGAGGCATCACGCTCAAGAATCTCGCGGGAAATCAGGCGTGCCATTTCGTAGACCTCCTCTAGAAATAAAAGGATGAGTCACGCCTTTTTTTACGACCCCAGCAGAAGCAGCAGTGATGTATGCGCTGCGCGGTACGAAAAGATCGCGCCTAAAGTGCAATCTTTTTTTTTTTCACGCCGACACTTCCATGTTTGTCCAATAAAAAGCTGACAAAGAAAAAAATGGTAAGAGCCAAACGAAAGTTGTATGGCGACACAGATAGGAGGGGTACACTTCACTGTCAAAGTCAGGAGGAGTGGGGAAAGGCGCAATGCTACCATCGCGCTAAACTATTATAAGTTTTATTTCACTGCGTACACACATATAATTGAAATTGATCCCCCTTACTATGTTTCGGAAGCCCTACTAGCACAAGAAAATCAACTTTTTCATACTCCAATTGGCAGATCAGTTCTGAGATAATTATGGCGTGAAAAATTGATACAAAAACACCAAGAAACTAAAGAGGTACTGAAGGAACTTCATGGTACACCGTATTGCCAATACGGTGGTACACCGTAGAATGGTACACCGTATTCCCAATACCAAGGGACATCGATCCTGCTATACATGCTAAGAGGAGAAGGGTACGGACCAAATGCATTGATAAAATAATGTATATGAACGCGGCACGTTTCAGTGACGCCCCACCTCATCAGATTGACGCAAAGAAAGCTGTGTGTGAAGCCACATTCTGTAACGGGAAAATTAAAGCCTGCGCTTCAATACATCGAGCCTCGACAACAGAAGCAGAGGAAGCGGCCATAGTACTCGCAACAAAAGAAGGATGGAGTCGAAGTGCTCCTTTAGCAGCATTAATAATTGTTACATATGCACAAAAGCTTGTAGAAACTATATAAAGGACAAAACTGAAGCACACGTGCTCCGGATACTGGTTGGGACTAAATGGGACCCCAGAGTGAAATACGTTCAGACAGTGAAATGGACTCTGGGACACGAAGGCGTGACTAGGAATTGCATGTGGAGGAGAATTTGGCGGGGGGATGGAGTGTGAACCACCATGACCTTACGTTCACGACTCTGCCTGCTGTGGAACCTGCGGCTACGTTCGAGCAGCCGGGATCGATTCCCTGTGGTGGCAGTCGCGTGTGATAGGAGGTGAAATGCAGAAAGAATTGCTCTACTAAAATTTAGGTGCAGGATAGGTAGCCCACGGTGATATAAATCAGTCCGGCGTACACCTCGCAATGGCAGGCTTTGTATTGACATTTCTTCTTTGTCACAAGTTGTGTGTGTGCCTGCGTGCGTGCAGGCGCTTTCCATGGATTTCAAATAGGCTCTAATAATTGTGAAAAAATCTAACGCCGCGTAATTTCTCTAGTTGGGCCATTTTGTCTGACACCATCGTTCTTGCATCGGCAAATCAAAAGAAAGGCAATCTTTCATAGAAAATCCTCGCAAGAGCGCACATGCTCGCTTTTGATCCCTAAAGCTTGAATACCATCTTTACTCTAATTACGATCATAACAAATTGCGGTTTCGGTTCAACTTGGAGCAGTGACCTTGCTCAAAAGGTTTTTGAGGGTCATATAGTTTATTACTTCTTCCCGAAAACAAAGATGGGATTTGAGAATTCTGATTATGTATATATATATAAAAGTATAACGCGTTAAATGCATCCTAGCAGGGACATTCCGCAATACCACTTGAACACAAAATAAGCGAATTTTGATATCTGGGAAAATTTCTGAAAAATGTTGACGCGCACACGAAAAAAGGCGTACGAATTTGGTGGTTGCTTCACAACTTGGGCGCACTATAAAGTGCATGACCAGTCACTGTGCTTTTCATTGTGATTCTTCAAAGAACGAGCTATCTACCGCCTTTGATGTGTGGGCTAAGGGGAAGGGATGAAGTTTACCCGATATAAACAACATCATTTACTCACTCCGTTCCTTTTTTTCGTTGTTATATTTCCTTACTCATTCGTCCGCGATTTATCCGCAACGTGTGTAGTCGCGTCAGGAACGTGTCGCAAGCAGGAGCTCCCAGAGGAGCGTTTCAGGCCACGACGTATTGTACTTTTGAACGCAGTCTTATACGGCCGTCTACATGTTATACGAGCGTCCTATACTGCAGCTCCTAAGCGGCTTGAAAACACGGCCATTCAAAAAACGTGACAGATTCCGAGTTGCGATACACTAAACTTCATTTCACTTACGGTGATTTCCTTTCCCGTTGGGATATATGCAATCCTTTCTCCATCTTTTGTTCGTCTTCCTTTGAATTGCGGTTCGGCTGATCGTGATCCCAGTTTTGACCCGCGTCAGATCACCTCGCAGCTCCAGTGCAAGACTGCACACAGAAAACACGCTTACTTGAGAATTCACAGACGCCGCGCTAACTCTGCTTCGCTGTATTGTGCTATATGCGAGTAGCTCTGTAATAATGATCCACTAGCGTAGCCTCTCTGTGTCAGCTACTCGTTATTTCACCTAATATTTGACCCATGACTGGCCGTGAGGGCCTCCACTAGATAGGTCATTGCTGCGTTTAGAAAAACGTTATAACGATTTAGAGTACGAGGTACTCTGCTATGGGAGAGCATGAAGCCGTCCCTTGACGGTACTTTAAAGGGCACCCTCTACAATGTCATCTTCAGCACCGATGTTGCAGGCCAGTGCTGGGATTATTTTGACGTCACAGATAGGATAGTAGTTGTAAATACGGCAGCTTTGCTTTTGCGACGCCACTTGCATCGTCCCACATGGCTGCACCGGTTCTTAGTCACAATTTTGCGAAGCAAATTAGACACGACAGTGCAAGCGGAGGCATCAATTCATAGTTTGCTTGGCCGTATTATCAGGTCTTACCGCTTCATTAAGCACTGAGCTTCAAAACAAAGGGAACCACGCATGGTGTCCACAGAAAAAGCGCATGAATTGCGGTGTTTTTGCAGACACCACCATTCGGAATTCTCTAAGGGACGTCATCACCTAGGTGGCGCCACGGTATATCCTCTAGGCCGATACCAGGGCTATGTTCTTGGTAAACATTGATGTCTTTCATTCGTTTTTTTTTTCTATCGGCGTCGTTTAAATGTGGCGCATTTCTGAGTCAAATGATGGATGATTGAATGGGGAGCATTTCTGAGTCGAACACCCACAACCCCGCTGCCCATGCTCGCGCCTGCCCATGCTCGTATTGTGCCGCCTGCTTGCGTTTAGTATCAGCTGTTTGCTCCTCCCTCCCATCGCTCGCCTGTCAAGACCAACGCACGCAGCATCAGCTAGTAAAAACCAACTGCTCGAGCTGCACAACCATTCACTGAGGATTTTTTTCCTTTCTGGCCTGTTGTACGAGAGTACAAAAAATTGACGACAGATCCAAGAGGTGAATAAAGATGAGATCGGGCGAAGCTCCTGGAAGTAATACCGTGAAATTTTCATCCATTAATTCGTCATGGCAATAGGCGCGCTTCCTCGCCGCTTCTCATTGTCGAACGTTTTCAAGATCTGCTTCGCGACGTTGACGTGCTGCCTCAGCCTCTCGTTCCCGTGCGGAAGAATCTTGCCGACGCTGACGTGCCCCTGCAGCTTCTTGTTCACGTACGGCAGGACCTTGCCGACGCTGCCTTGCTTATGTGGCTTCTTGTTCCCGTACAGCAGGATCTTGCCGACGCTGTCTTGCTGATGTGGCCTCTCGTTCCCGTACGGAAGGATCTTGCCGACGCTGACGTGCCGCGGCAGCTTCTTCTTCACGTACGGCGGGATCTTGCCGGTGCTGCCTAGTTGATGTGGCTTCTTGTTCCCGTACAGCAGGATCTTGCCGCCGCTGCCGTGCTGATGTGGCCTCTCGTTCCCGTACGGAAGGATCTTGCCGACACTGTCTTGATGATGTGGCGTCTTGTTCCCGTACGAAAGGATCTTGCCGACGCTGACGTGCCACTGCAGCTTCTTGTTCACGTACGGCGGGATCTTACCGACGCTGCCTTGCTGATGTGGCGTCTTGTTCCCGTGCAGCAGGATCTTGGCGGCGACGTCACGCAGCTTCCCGACGCGCTTCTGCCGCGCGTGCTCTCACGTCAGGGTTCTGTCTGCGAGCACGCGCCGCCGCTGCCGTGCGCCCGCCTTTCGGCATCCTTATCCATACGAGCACACACCGACGGCAACGAGCATCGGCAACTACAAACCTCTATCGATATGGTTGTGTTTATAAAACCATTGCTTTAGAGAACACCTGGCGTCTTTCGTTAAGCAGCTGGCGTCTTCTTTTTGTTTTGCTTTAGAAACATCTGGCGTCTTTTCGTTTTGCTTTTAGAAAACATCTGGCGTCTTTCGTTGGTTTACTTCATCAATCAATGGCGTTTTGAACAACAATTTTTTATTGTTTATTCACGCACAGGAGAAATCTCACCAGCGCTACCTTGGAGGTGAGCAATGGTTTACTTCATCAATCAATGGCGTTTTGAACAAAAATTTTTTATTGTTTATTCACGCACAGGAGAACTCTCACCAGCGCTACCTTGGAGGTAAGCAATGGCTGCTACTGGGAATGAGAGACAGCAGAAGTCGGTTTTAACACTTCTACTTCTACTAACGTTTTCTACTAAAACATGCCAATGGCTGCAAATGAAGAATGAGAGACAGAAGAATTCGGCTTTTAGTTAACGCGCACGCTGCGAATTTTTTTATTCTTCAACAACGCGCTGTAGAAATCTCCCACCAGCACCACCTCGGAGGTCAAAGCGTAAGACTGGTTACACACTACGACTACGACTTCGACTACGAGAGACGAACGGGTGCCGCGATAAGAAGCTTCGCCCCTAAAAGCTGGCGACAGAAGTTTTGATGTCGTCATCTTCTGCCGTTCAAGATGAAACGTTCATCTTGAAGTTTTCGTGCAAGCGCAGTGCGAAGCTACAGTGGGTGCAAAAATTTTTCCACTCAGAGGGAGGTGGCAATCAATACAACCGACTGAAAAGGAACATTTTACTTTAGTCGTCTTGAAAAAATTCACAAGGGGGTGTGTTACTTTTATGCAAGATGAGAATGACCGCCTTTCGCAATACTCCGTAAGCTGCAACCCTTACAGCAAACACTTCATCCGTGTAACTGTTTCGGGTTTAAAAAAGGTGCTGCGAAAATTAGGGAGCAGCTTGAGCGTGCAAACACATAGACAGCTCAACTGAACGAAACCATACCAGCGTGTGTGTTTTCTCATTCAGGATGCTTGTCTGAACTAATTTTGAAGAAAAATAAATGCATTACTTGCATGAAGTACTCTCTAATTTCAAGCGTATAGTGCCATCACTAAATAAGAAGATCCGGCCCATGCTCATTGTTGGTTCATTATTGGGTAATGCTGGCAAGTATTCACTTCTGTCCGGTTGACTTGTAGAATGTTGCTTACCCTAGGCAATCGATAACTAATGTAGTCTTTTCACTCTTGCCACCACTTGCGGCATTACGAGCGCTGAAAGATCTAAAGTACCCAAATCACGATCGTGAGGGACTTTGTAGAGGAGAGTTCCGAAAATTCAGACCACGCGGGCTTTTTGAACAAGCATCTGATTGTAAGTAGACGGAGCTCAATAATTTTCATTATTTATTGCTGTTAACGGCCCAAAACAACCGTATGTTGAGAGACGCCTAAGTTGAGGACTCAGGAAATTTCGACCAGCTGGGGTTCTTTCACATGCACCTAAGTTGAAGCACACGAGATTCAAGCATTTTCACCTCCATCGAAAATGCGGACGTCGCTGCGGGTTTTTGATCCCGCGACCTGCGAGTCAACAGACGAGTGCCTTAGCCACTAGAGCACCATGGCGGGTTCAAGCATTTTCATTTTCCTCGAACGTGCAGCAATCTCGACCGGCAATTGACGTCGCGAGCTTCTGACCTAAAGTTTGAGTGGCCAGCTCAAATTGTGGGATGGAGCAAGCGGAATTTTTCTGTAACTTCATATTTTGTAATTCTTAGTAAAACATTACTTTTGTCAATAAGCTATGAGAATATAAGGAGCGAAATGAATAAATTTTCATAGCAACTATTGCAAACTTCGTCCTTCAGATATTTCTATAAAAACGAGGTGGTCTGAGCCTATAGTCCAAAGATTTTAATGACGCCGTTTTTGTGTTCTTTTTTTCGCCCCTGTAGAGTGTGAGGCTGCTGTACTGGACGACTATTCTTGACACTGAAGGGAAGGCTACGGAACGAAAGTGTGCGTGAGCCACTATTGAAGGATATAATTCCACAATTCGATCCGTATCTTCCGCGTGAAAATAATGAAAAAAAAACAATGAAGTACCTCATTTTCTACCGTGTGCTGTATATATTCAGACGCAGCAAGCACCAAGGAGAGATTTACATTTTCCTTGCTTTATGCAGAGTCATCTCGTGTTTTTACACGAATGAAGAAGTCGCGTATTTAAAGCGAACCTAGCCCCAATGACTACGGGTACTTACACCGTACTAAAGTGTACTTGACGACTATTCTTGACAATGAAGGGAAGGCTACAGCACCAAAGTGTGCGTGAGCCACCGTTGAAGGGTAGAATCTCACAATTCGGTCTGTATTTTTCACGGTAAAATAAAGAAAAAAGTGGCAGCATATCCACGGAGTGAATGATGGAGAGTGGGGCGAAGAATTCGTCCGTCCATTCGTTCTTGCTTCCGTCCGTCCATGCGTCCGTCAGTGTGACCGTCCATGCGTCCATCAGCCCGTCCGTGCGTGCGTTTGTTCGTGCGTCCGTCCCTGCGTTCGTCCATGCAGCCGCCCCTGCGCCCGTTCATGCGTCCATCCATGCATCTGTCTATGTGTCCGTTCGTCCATCTATTCAACACTCCAAGTACCACTACCTCGCATCTTTTCATCTCGCGCAGGCTGCAATGGTGATTGCAGCCTGCGCGTTAACTAAAAGCCAAATGCTCCTGTCTCTCATTCCCCATTAGCAGCCATTGACATGTACATTGAGCACTATTTTTTATTGTTCAACAACGCACAGAAGTCTCTCACCGGCACCACCTTGGAGATCAAAATGTTATACTTGTTACAAGACTGGTTACATACTACGACGGGACGCGGGACAAACGGGTGCCGCTATAAGGAGCTTCGCCCTTAAAACAATGAAGCACCTTATTTTATACCGCGTGCTGTACATAATCAGACGCAGCAAGCACTAAGGAGAGATTCACATTTTCCTTGCTTTATGCAGAGTCACCGCGTGTTTTTACCCGAATGAAGAAGTCGCACACTTTATGCGAACCTAAGAGTCAAAATGGCGTCTTCGCCTTCACGTGTGCGCTACATATATAGAGTTTCCAAAAGTTACGTTACAAGGAACTTTGCCGCTAGTGTCTATGGCAGCTGCAACGCATGATGCTTCAGCGAGCATGGGAATGATGGGTATTACATGGTGTTGCCTATTCTTCGTACTCGTACTCTTATTACATGGTGTTACATGGTGTTGCCTATTCTTCGTACTCTTCGTATTCTTCGTCTTTTGGCTCCGTGTGTTTTCGTGTGGGTTAGAGCTGGTTTATCACGAAACAAAAATCAGCGAATGTTCAGTGATTGCACTTCATCGCCTTAATACTTTAGGCTTACCGTTTCAAATTGGGTCACAAAGTTCCATAAGGTTTAGTGTTTCCTTCGAAAGAAAACCGAATCACAGCAATAAACGAAGCCACAAGTACGATTCGCCGCCCGCAAGTGGCAAATCCACGTACTCAACCCATCATTCCCATGGTCGCTGAACGATCGCAGCCCCAGAGTCCTCACTAGTTAATTTTAGGAAACTCTAAGGAGCGAAGCATGAAAATGATTTCTGGAGGTCGAGTATTATTTGACTGCGTAAAGTTCTCTGGCACTTCACGACTAAACGAAACTGATGTGAAAGGGTTTTACGCTACTCTGAGTTTAAACAGGAGAGAGTGGTTTCGTGTAACCTTCACTACCTTCCAAGAGGCGCTGGGTCCTCCTCTAGACTTAACTTCTTATAAAACACGTGAAAAATTGCAGCACTGCGCGTTTTGCCTGTCGAGATTTCTGCCTTCCGACTACCCGCTGTTACGTCCACTTGTACACTGTCGTTTTTTTTTTTTTTGCCCCGCCGCGGTGGTCTAGTGGCTAAGGTACTCGGCTGCTGACCCGCAGGTCGCGGGTTCGATTCCCGGCTGCGGCGGCTGCATTTCCGATAGAGGCGGAAATGTTGTAGGCCCGTGTACTCAGATTTGGGTGCACGTTAAAGAACCCCAGGTGGTCAAAATTTCCGGAGCCCTCCACTACGGCGTCTCTCATAATCAAATGGTGGTTTTGGGACGTTAAACCCCACAAATCAATCAATCAATCACTGTCGTTTTTTTTATGAAAGGGAACACGCAAACGCGTGGCCTGGGCTCTGCGGCGGCTGCCTACAGCGCCACCAATCGACAAGTGAAGAAAGCACGTTCACTTTTGGCGTCATCTATGGCCAAGCAAGATAACAAGTCATGGCCGGTAGACAAGCGCTGCTATAGATTACGTTCCCTCATCGCTCGCACAGCCAGCAATATCGAGCGACTACTGCAGCTTGCGCCATAACAACGTTTGTTATGTTGGTGGTGGACTACGCATTGCACGCGTGAGCAGAGAGGGAATGCAACCTAGCAGCGCTTGTCTGCCGCCCATAACTCGTTACTATAATTTTTTTTTGGCAACAGATGACCCTGAAAGCGAACGTGTTTACTTTTGCTGTCGGTTGATGGTGCTGTAGGCAGCCACCGCAGAGTGCAGGCCACACGATTGCGTGTTCCTTTTCATAAAAGACGACAGTGTACAGTCGAGAACGCCCAAAACTAAGTGGAATCCGCTGATCTCTCGCGATAGCTACGCGGAACGCGGCCTGACGAGTGTGAGAATGAATGACAAAGCAAAGTAGGAGACAAGTGACAACAGACGTTCTCCTGGCAGGGTCTAATCAACAACTGATGACGTCACCTGAACAGAATCCTGGTGTCACGAATTCTGCGGTAACGACATGAAACCCTACAAAAGAATACTGCGCTCGTTTTTTTTTCCGCGCGTTTGGGAGGTTGTATGAAGACCTCTTCAAGCAGCACGTGCATATCTAAAAACACTTCCTCATTTTTACTTTTTTTAACCTTCAGCGTAATTTTGCAAGCCCCAAATCACCACGTTCAATCCGAGGGACTTATAGTGTCCCCAAATGTTTTCGTGACATCTTTGCCGAACACGCGCACATGCATGCACCCGCAGACATGCACAGGCGCACGTTAAATAAAACTGTAAAATAGACCATCATTGGATTTGCGAAATTCCCTTATTCCTCCGCATTCCTCCGGCCATCTCACGCAACCCCACCCGCGAGACTCGCGGGATTCCGACGGCCCGCGTTTTGAATTTCATTGAAGCGTAAATGTACGCATATATACAAAGTTGGCAGCGTCAAAATTCTTCGGGCTGTCTTTTCGCAACCCTCCCTCGCGTCTGCCACAAAGGGAGCCTTAATCCATCTCAAACATAGCCAGCCGTCTTTTCCAGCGACTCACTTTCGAAAATGAAAAAAACAATTACTCACAAAAGGAATCTTATGATTTCGCCAAAGATGAATCGAAGGCAGCAGCCATTCTCGTCTTGTTCTTCGGAGTTGATGTATCGATCTAACTGAAAGTTGGACAATTTGGCACGGTAGCGCATTTTCGGTTGCAACGTGTGAATGACGAAGAGTGAAGAGAGCACAACGTACGTACTCGCAAGGTCTATAGATGAAGAAGGAATAAACGTAAATCTTGCAAAAAATGTATCGAGATTGCGCCGAAGTGCTAAAAGCGAATGGTAGAAGTAACATATAGCTTTTCACCCAACCACACAATGTGCTGAGTAAGATAAGCGAGCTTCTTGTCCGCAAGAGATGACGATGCCTCATTCACGCATGCGTCACCCATTTGGTTAACGTGGAACGTATCTGGAACGTCTCTTTTTGTCTTAGAACTATCTTATCATAGTATCTCGGCATAGGCACCCGACAGTGGACCAGATGAGGCGACAAAGCTTTTCTGGCCGCCTCAGCATCGTTGGTACCGACCTCCAGGGATACTAAGAAAATGAAACGCTAGCTTAACACAGTGACACGCTGAAGTGTCAGTGCCCTTTTTGGCACGTTTTCAAAGAATGCAACGTGGCGTCCTATGTTGACGTCATCATATGGCACAGGTGCTTGGTCAAATGTGAGCAGATCTCGCAGGTAGCGCAAAACCACGGGAGGTTCACGAAGCTGAGGGTGCTTCCGATCCCGGCGGTATTGCCACAGAACGTTAGGCTTACAAATCTGTGTGTGTTTAGCAGGGGATTGAATGGGTGGGGGGGGGGAATCAACACAATCGTTTGAGAAGAAAATACTTTTGCCTTTGAATCGTCTTTATCAAATACATGGTGGATCTTGTGACATTTTTCCCCCACAATGTGCCAAACTTTTACTTCACATCTGTTAATATAAATTGTTTGCAAGTATTTAACCAAACAACAAAAATTGAAGAGTTTAACTCTATAAAACTACATCACTATGAACTACAGGAAACAACGAAAGTAATGCGGTGCCATCTGAAAGTAGCTTATACTCGGGGTCATAAAACATAAGTAAAACTACAACTCAGTTTGTTTCTCGACGTTTAAATCTAGAGCGATATAAACAAGAATAAATCATAGAGTATCACTAAGAATTCATTAATTGAATGACTAACTTCACTTGCATTGTTCGCTTTACCAAGCCCTTAGCACTAGTGGATCGAAAATAGAAACGTTTTTCGGCAACTGATTTCTTCACGCGCCAATTATTTCAGAAAACTGAGTGAAACTATTTGTTGTAAAACAACAATTGATCTGAGCTGCTTCCCGGCTAGAATGACCACTTCCATGTAGGGTCAGATGTAAGCATAAAATTTATTTAGATTACTATCTGTAAAGCTGTAAAAACACATACGATAAAAAAATACTCGCCTCTCCCCAATTCACTTCATAAAATAGTTTATTCTTCCCTCAATACGCTGCCGTATAAGACTATTTCAATTAACGCAGTCGTTCATAATGGTGGTCTACATCAAGTGGACTATCCTAATATCTTGCAAATTTCTCGTTACGTTTAGGTGTCGTTTATCAAGTGTCGAAGTATAGGTTTTTGCAATCCATGCGTAGGCGGACAAAGCGCAACCTTACCTTGACACTTGGCTGTTGCGTCGTCGCTTCCGTATGTACGCCATAAATAAACACAGCTTCATTTTGCCTTGGTCGGGATGAAAGGATACAGTCTCTGGCCGACATATGCTTCTTGGCTCTGTGCGTGCTAAGACACAGCTGTGCAATAGGAGAACTTTGAATGAGGGCCTAGAATGAAGCGTCTACAACGCACGCGGACACAAAAAGAAAGGCGTTGCTGAATGAGCCACTTGTGAAAGGCACTTACTGGTCACACTCAGCCTTGCGTACGTCTGCTTAATGGACTTTCGCGTTGCTGCGACTTCTTGGCGTTCCTCCGAAAAATTGGGAGCGTTTTCCCTCAGCGGAAAATAGGGGCCACCTAAGCCTGCGTTCCCTAGCTACTATTAATACTTAACATCGAAGCTGCTCTAGCTTGCCGTCAAGTTTACTGACACAACGTTATCATCATCATGAACGGCGTGAACTCTATTTGTTCATTTCTTCCTTATACGCTTCACTTGCACAACACGTGGTTCCCATACGTCCTGCGTATAGCAAGGATAAAGGACAAAGGGAAAGAGAGTAGTTAGTGTGAGCAATAATATAGTAAAAAATAAATCAATCGCGATAGAAGGAGAGAGAGAAAGATGTGAAAAGAAAGCTTTGGCAAAGAAAATTACTAATGAAGTGGCGGGACTTGAAACGCGTACTTACGCTCTCAGGGCCAGCTTTTTAACCAATGATTCGGGCATGCTGACAAACCAGAGAGTACCCCTAAATAGTATCAGAATTTGTAGAGCTGTTGTAGTATATATAGCAAGGTGGTAGTAAAAGAAAGTGAGGGCAAAGAGAAGAGATATAAGGGTGACGGTGAGCGTAAGGAAGAGGGGAGAGAGTAAAGCATATCACATAAGTAATGAAAAGGGGAGAAATACAGCGAAACAAATGATCAAAGAGAAGACAGAGAGTGAGATAAAAAGAGGCAAGAGAAAGAAAGAAATAGAAAAAATGACGAACATAGCAAAAGGCAGGGAGATAAAAAGATACTCTTACAACCCCGACACAGATGCACAACCGCACTCAACCGTGGTTGAGAAGTTCCCCAAGCATCAGTAACCCTTTTGTGACCGTACAACTAGCAGGGCGGTCGTAGTACGGCTGGGCATCGCTTGTACCCGCTTGACCGGTGGGTGTCCGGCGGTGGGGTTCGAACCCGCCACCTACCGCAGCCGAGCTGGACGCCCCTATCCATTAGGCCACGGCTGCGAAAACTTAAGAGTGACAAAGAAGGTTGCCCACCTCTGTAGAGAAAATGTATAGAGACATGTAGAGAATTAGGAGGTCCAGCGAGCGACGACGGACCCACGCTTCGCTGTGCAATGCTTCGTTTACCTCGAACTTTGCCAGTTTTCTTTTGTTTGTATATTTGTTTATATCTACAATATTTTATAATTCTCCCTTCTAATATTTTACTTCGTCCATGCCAAGCATAGGGCATTCATGCATATGCTCAGGAGCGCAACTCCTCAATTGCTATGGGCTACTGCTTCAACAATATTTTTAAGGTCAACCAGCTTCCTTCTTTTAGAGTTATAAAACGCATGATGCACACCGCGCAAACTAGTTTCGTGGAAGTGGTACAATGCTTTCAGTCCGAGTATTCAACGCTATCGTTGTCGTTAGGTGGTCATACCAATATATGCATCTGTTCCTGCGCTCTATCTCGATTGTCAAAACCATGACTATAGCTCGCCCGGTGGCGCAATGGCTCTCAACTTGCTTAGGTTTGTAGCTGGGCCGTCTTCGCCGCCTCCGTGCTTCAGTCCTCACGACTCACCGTGAACCCGCAGACTTGAGCATTGTATGCACTCTGACATTGTAGAATATCACCAATCACTGCTAGACTTTTTGTCTCAATTACATGTAATCGGGTGTACGTTTGACAGTATATTTTAGTGTGCCTAATGGTAAACTATTGAAATAAAAAGAACGAAAGAGTGAAGAATCAATTGATTGATATGAGAGGTTTAACGTCCCGAAACCACCATATGATTATGAGAGACGCCGTAGTGGAGGGCTCCGGAAATTTCGACCACCTGGGTTTTATTTAACGTGCACCCAAATCCGAGCAGCCTCCACAGCCGGGATTCGATCCCGTGACCTGCGGGTCAGCCGCCGAGTACCGTAGCCACTAGACCACCACGGTAGGGTAGAGTGAAGAGTCGATGAGACACAAGACAAACAGTCAAGCATAAAGACGTGAGCATTCGTGAGCCTGCCTGTGCTCATGTGCTGTGCGCGCGTGTGCGTCTGTGTGTGCATGTGTGTGTGTGCATGTGCGCATGTTTGTGCATTCACGCATATTGAGCAGCGAGATAATGTGTGTGGATTCAATCTTCTATTGCGCAAACACATCCTCCTTTAACGAAGGCGTCTTGAGCCTACAAAAAACACACCGAGCTCATTCAAACAATATAGCACCCAAGAAGGCACCTTCTGTTCGCAAGCGACGCGAATGTCCTCAGGGAAAATATATACCTTGCATCCGACTCGTAAAGTGAGGAACCTGCAAAAGACAAATAATATCCACAGCTAAGACGTACGAAGGTCACAAAAGACGCTGGCACTGCTCGGAGATGCGGATCGGAGATGGCGCAACAGCGACGAAGGAAAAAGTGCGATATCGAAGAAGCATTCGAAGGCACCGCTCCTTAGCATAGGACCAACAAAACAACAAAAATTGTACTATTTATAGCATCGATAAAATGATAAAATCAAACTCTCGTATGCTTTGGTCGCAACTCAGGACCCTTGACTCCTTTTTTTTACAACTCGCTCAATCACTGCTCTTGATATTCGCCGTTCTTCCGTTTTGTCGATAAGTGCTTCATCTGTTCAGATTCAATGCTAAAATATCGAGAAGCAGAAGCCGCGACTGACTCAGCGATATCAACTGACGGAAGAGATTCTGTGCAGAAAAGGTTTTGAGAGAAAATAAGGTGCATCCTTTTGTGTTTGTGCGCTTGACAGATAGTTGCCATGAAATACGCTGATGAATGTGAAACTTCAACAGCAGGCTCCGTATGTTTGCTGATTCCCTACTTTTTTTTCTTAGAATGTATAGACTTTTGCTGGAGACAACAGTAAACAAAATTACAGGAGTGCTGCGGTTGTGCAGAGGTGACGTTTTGTCAAAATGTAAACACAGTGATCGAAAGTACAGAAGTGTGACAGAGGAAGACATTCGTTTGAATTACTAACGACAGCAGTTAACCAACCAAATAAGGAGGTTTCACGTGTGTGTAATAAAAATAAGACCCTGCCAAGAACAGTTTAGAGCTTTTAAACAAAATGTGAAAAATAATTCAATGAAACAAAAAAAATGCCAGACCTGCAATGAAAGTGCTTCATAGTCCCAGAGAAAGCTGGAAGGGCGGTAGTTCTAGAACTCCTTGTAAACTCTGTTGGGGCTACCAAGACGGGTAAGCTTGCAAGGTGTCATATATTTTGTTAAGTTGTTAACACTAACTACGTCATCATTCGTTGCTGGGAACATTCCTCTTGAAACCCCTCCGCGCGGAGAAATTCCTAGAAGAGGGAGAGAGGGAGTGAGCGTATACGCTAGCAGAAGCTGCCTGCATCGGCGTTGCAAGGCGTGAGAGGGGGAGGGAGCTCACATGTGCAGTAATGGTTGATACGCCGCACACCGGAGTCAAATCGATCATAAGATGATCTGTATCTAAGAAATTCCCAGTCAAAGTGCTAACGCGCTTTCTATGCAGATCTGCTGGAAAGCGTAGTATTGTCAAGCTTTATATTATCTTAGATGTTGCATTCTCATCGTGACATAACAAGGCGCCCGCGGGGAAATACATGTCACGTCGCAATTGGACACGCGTCTTATGTAGACTATATGCGAAAGAAATTAGGGACCCGAAAGCTTAGCCTTTAAGAGTAGAATGCAATAGCGATATCCTGTTCCTAGTGCGTATACTTCAATCACTTAGTGCATGAAATTTTTTGGGACTTGCTATGCCCCTACAACTTGGCCTTAAGTAAATGAGCACTGTAAAGTGTGTATCTGCTGTAAGGGGTGACAGGCTTTATACCACAAATTTGTTTGGATAAGTACATGTTCTGAAGCCCGCTGGCTATGGCCGCTTGTAGAACGCCTTAAAACTGCAATATTTCATGTATTGTGAAGCAACTCTACTGGGCACGTGTGTTTGTAAAGAATGAAAGTTACTTTCACTGCATTTCCGAGAAGAACCTATTTTCTCTGTATTTCCAAGTAGACGCATCGCAGTGTGGTAGAACACGCGCTGGCAACGCAAGAGACTCGGATTTGATCCCCACTCGGAGCCACAATTTTTCATCTTTTATCTCGTTTGCAGGTTCTCCCATTTTCGGTCACGCGTAAGATGATGAATTTTCGCTCACCACCGACGACATTGAGGCCGACGACAGAATGTCTGCGAAAAATTCTCTCCAACGCTATCGCGTTCAAAGATAGCTTATCATTTGTGCGCTGCCGTGCCAGTGAATATGCAGTTACCGATGCAATATACCTTGTCAGCTTGCTCATTCAGCTTCTGCTGCCGGTCGTACTCTCACCTTCTGTGCCTGGTCTCGAAGTGTGTGCCTGTGTGAATACGGCAGCGTCTAGCCGAAACGATTCGAGATCCGACGAATCAAATTGCAGGTACCGTACTTTGGTATCCGCACTTGGGTATTCGCTCTTTGAGTCAGCTATACAAAAATGTAACAACAAGCCTAGCAGTTCTAACGTATTTCTCACGTGTAGCCAACGTAAGTTGGTAGCTACTTGGATGTAACCAGTGTTCGTAAAAATGGAAACGAAGCACTGAAAGGAGCTTGATAGAAGGAAGCCCAACAACAGCCATCTTTCTATGAGAGGTAGGACTCGAACACAATGCGGCAGCCTTCAGATTATGCTGGGTAATTTCATTGACGAATGTCGCACTAATTCACTCGGAGATTCCACTAACTTCAATCGCACAGTGCTTCCTCCCTGCTTGTGCACCAACGACATCGTTATTTTCATGTGTTGCCTTTCATGTGTTGTTTTTCTGTGCACTTTACCTAATGATTTTACACTGTGTATTCGTCATCATCCTCATCTTCATCCTGACGACGCCCAATTTATGCCAAACGCTTCTCTCGTGTGTTGCAAATAACCCGATCCGTTGCTTGATGCGGCCATGTTATGCCTGCACACTTGTTATTCTAACCTATTCACCTAAATTTCCGACTTCTCGCGCTCGCCTTCTCTTGTGATCTATATATGCTACTTTTAATTATCAGTTGTTGTTTTGCTCCGGCGCTGCACGCCTTGACTTTGCCCATTTCTTCTTTTTCATTTTGACTAAGATGCCCTTTAAGGGGCCCTGAAACACTTTTTCAAGTAACCATGTAATGAATTCACTGGAAGAGCTTATTGCCTGACGAATTCCACGCCGCAAAAATTTTAACAATCCCTGTAGTGTGAGTAGAGTTACAAAGGTTTGTCGCTTGCTGCAATTGCATTCTCTCTTCTCTCGTCCCGGCGAAAGCGCTGGAAACTAAGCAGGGAGATATGGCAGGGCCACAGAAAAACGTGACGTGTGCCTCGCGACCTTGCGCACTTTTTTTTTTGCTTCGAACGCGTGCTATTTTCAGCGTGATCGCGTGCGCACGCGTGGACAAGTAGCAGCACCCCACCGCGATCTCTGTAACGAGCGAGCGCACCATGTTCAAATCAGCCAATGGCTGATAGATAGGTCATTGACATGTGATTTTTGGGCATATAACGTGATTTGTAGAGAAAAGAGAAAGCAATTTTAAGCTAACTTTGATAATTTATTGGGAACTCCAGGCTGCGTGTTGTGCTATATTACTTAGCTCGTGTGTTGTCGGGAGCCTCTACTACCAATCAGCAGTGTTTTCTGACCATGCAGAAAACGTGTTGTAGGGCCCCTTTAATGTTTTTGTTTGCTCCCTGACCCACTCTGGTGCATTCTTGTCCCTTAAGGTTACACCTACCATTTTTTTCCATGGCTAAAAACTTGACATGGCAAAATATAATACGACGTGGACGTCTTTCTACACGAAACTGTGTCATGTACCATGACAGAAATTGACCATCTTACCAGCGTTTGCAGTACTCCACTTGGGTGACACTTTCTGATAATGACGACGAATGACGGGGATGAAGAACCTGGCTTCTGTTTTCGCACAAGCCATTTGCTTGATTCCGTACGGTTCACCGTCAAATCCATCACTCAATGTCTTGGCGCTTGCGACGGTATCGAGCCGAAGTCCAGCCTACGTGCGCCCGATCCATAAATCACGGCTTTCACAATATGAACAGGGTTCCGAAGATGTACATATGTTGGGTCTTTGTAGAAAAGTTTTGCATCTGGTGCTTATCAGCTGAGTGCGGTGGTGTCATAGAGTAGCGCTCGGTAGATTCTTTATTGACTGGGCAATGCACGGGCTGGCTGCAAAAAACAAATTAAATTAGTGCGTCTACTATAGGTGTGCTTAGAACAAATGTTCGATAATTTTGAGTACAATTCATAGATCGAATAGACCCACGCTGTCTGCGCTGTGGTCATCCGAGGCGCACCCTCCAGCACATGCTGTGGCAGTGTCATGACTTACACGGGGGCTCAGGGTGTCCCTCCACTGAGGAAAACTAGCTCCAGCTTATCACCAGCTCCGCAAAGGACCAGTAGCTAAGGGCTGTCCAGAGAGCCCGCGAAGTCGCCGAGCGCCTGAACGTCCAGCGCCATCATGGGTGGGGCCCCCAGACGGTACCCCCTCACGGGGTCATTCTCGTCTTCTCAAGACCAAATAAAGTTCTCCGACCGAGGAGCCTATACTTCAACGTTCAAACGGGAAGCTACTTATATCTACCACTTACCACTGCTGACCGGCATTGGGGGGGAGAGGGGGTATCGTGTTTTCAGCGCTACCAGCAAGATGGCGCAATGAGCGCGCGTCGCCACATTGCGCGGCGGCACGCGCTTTTATCTATACACGCGCACATTGCCCCGCTTCGAAAAGGGTCTAGTGCTCCCTCGCGCACCATTATCTTGGGGTGAAGGGGCTCGTACGTCTTGGCTGGACCGGGCTTTACCCGGAACGATTCCGTTGTAGTTACCGGGCGCACAAAGGTCACTGCAATCATTGCAGTCTCCGTTTGCGAAAAGCACGTACTTTTCAGACACAGCGAAGTAACAACTGAGACGCTTAGTCGCGTGCATCTTTACCTGTGAGTCCATTTGATGCGTCATTTGTGCGTGAGAAGTGCGGGGCACGTCGCGATCTGCTTCTCATTCGGGGCGTGACCTTCCGATTTGTTGCTATCACGTTCATTGCTGCGCCATTGCGGCAAAGCTGTGACTTTTTTTGTAGAGTGCTTTAAGGTATCATATACAGTAACTCTGTGGATTTTCGCGGCGTCTGCTGACGAATCTGTCACCGCGAACCAATAGAGGTGTTGTTCAATGAATTCGAAAAAAAATAATGCAAGGCTTGCACGGTAGGCGCAGCACAGTCAGAGCGAAAACTAGAAGAGCGGCCTTTAGGAGCCTTTTCAGAACACTTATTGGGTAACTACTGCAAGAAAACTTGCTTGGTACCCACTAGGGCATTAATAATAAACTTTTGGGTAGTAGGCCGGCATTCGCTATGCTATTTTTCGTCATTCTTCTGAGCAGCGTCATATCCGCTAAGCACTTGCAAAGAATTTTGTGCCAGTTGTCTATGCAGTGGCTGACGACGATGGGGAATTAAGGCTGCAGTGGGTATGCGCCACGGTTAATAGCGAAACAACAAGCTTTTGTAATGGGTTGGAGCATTAGACGGCCCACTAGTTGTGCTAATCGCATTGTGCGACGACTGGTTGTTCTTTTACTGTTTTAAAACACTTTATAAGTCGTAATGACGTGATTGCCTTCTCGACATCAAGCCTGCCAAGGGCAAGTTTCACAACAACGGTGAAACTCAGTGGTAGAATACTGGGCTGGCACCCAGTGAACCCGGGTTTGAGCCCCACTGTACCATAAGTGCTAGGTCATGCCTGCCCAAGGCAAGTTTAAGAAGTTCCAGGCACCAGCGTAGCTCAGTGGTAGAATATTGGGCCGGCACCCAAAGAACGCGGGTTCAAGCCCCACTGTGCAAGCCCACTTGGTGTCAAGCCCTATTGGTGCAAGTTTTTTTTTTTCAAAAAAAATTCGCGCGGTGTGGTTACGGACACTGATGGTGGCGGCGACGGACAACATGCAACTGCGCGTGACCCGAAAAATGATCTCATAACAGTTTTCACTGTAAAAATGTAGCCAAGCCCAAGGAAGATTTAAAAAAAAATCCCTGGAGTGGAAACTTCCTATGGAACAACTACCTTTTATATATAACTAACGTAGATTTTACGCTAACATATCACAGCCAGTTGATCTCTAAGTGGTCACTACCGGAAAAGAGCATGTTTCCGACATCTTTGAAGTGGCAAAAGCTGGCTTCACTTCTGCTGGCAAGGCATTGCGAGAGCTTTCACTGCAGAAAAAATTTCTTAATCCCCCTTGGCCAAGCTCGACTCCCTTGTCTTGTCGCAGTGCCGATAACTGAATGTTGAAACCCCCTCTGTGCAGTAGCTTCCTTCACGTCCCGATTCCTGGAGGACGTAGCAGTTGACATGACCAAGCTTGTTGCGGTCTTGCAGAGCAAGACAAACCCGCCAACGCCGCTGGTGTCAATGGTTTTTTCTGGTCTTTATGCATTTAGAGACAGCTCCTTGCCAGCAAAATAAGCAGCACAGATTTTCTTGCTTCTTGCGAACGATAATCCTCAAAGTCTGCATGACAGGATAGCGTAGTGGCGTTTGCGAGCCGTGACGACAACTGGTTGACAGCGCATTCATCCTGCGTTCGCCCCGTGGTAGATGGCTTATTCGGCGGCGCGAGGTGCGTCCAGTGCGAAGGACGCCGTGTTTCGCTGACAGAAGAATTCCGCTCACTGTAAAAAGCAGATTCTTCAGTGTGAACAAGGCGTTACTGACTCTCATCGCGATAGCTCGCTGCTCTCCCATGCATAGTTGAGTACGAGGTACTCGAAATCGTTAAGCACTTATTCCAAACACGCAGCCTTGTTTGTAAACAGAAAGGGTAAATACTGACACACTACGTATGCGCCGGTGTCCGGACTTTCAATCATCTAAGTGAAAATGAGAATGATTTCCTACTCCTCAGACTCCACTTGGGTGAAACAACAGGCTTCCTGATTTGGATAACCCAAATGTGCAGTCATGTAGCGGAATAAGCAGTTTCTGTTTCGGGGAGGGGAGGGGGGGGGAGAGAACGTTCGATAAAAGACATATCGACACACGTTCACATAAACTCTTGCTGTTAACCAAACTTGGAACACGACGCTGCTGTTAACGGTCTCCTGACAACTCATCGAAAAAAGGGCAAGTTTTCAGTTTAGCTTGCGTCGTCGAATACACGGCAGGTTCCTTTTCTTGTCTCGAAGCGCAGATTCCTTATCAGCACCCGTCATCACATAGCAGCGTACTAACTCCCAAGTAGACAAAGCATAAACGGAAACATTTCTCGACAGCTTGGCTTCGTCGTATGATGGCGCGCAGTTGATGCGAAGGAGAAGCGCAATATTGGCCATCAATAAATCTGATTCAGCTTGTTGCTCTCTAGAAGAAAACAAAATCGTCGCTTCGGTGAATGTCCCTATATTCATTTCAATTACGATTCAGCGACTGCTCGATAATCGGAAAATACAGAAGCGTCAGAGCTATAGCAGCGGTGTTTCCGATTGTCTCGACGGTTTAGGAACGAAATAACAGTAAATGGTCAGGCACTTGACTGAAACCACGCGAAGGCGCGTCTCTCGTTCATCGCAAAGCACACGGCGACACACGCTTGACATCAAAGAAGAAAAAAAAAACAAAACAAAGACCGTAAACAATACGGGGATTGTCGTGTCGATTGTCGGCATTACAGGACAACAGGGAACCGAGAACGAGACTCGTACGCTTCGTGTACGCCATCTATGCACACGTCAGCTTGTCGTCGTTCCTTGCTTAGAACGCGTAAAGGGTCCCTGAACACGCGAGTGGTACCGAACGGGTTTGCTGGGGGTGGGCGTTGGAGGAAAGGGGGTGGGGGCGATGTTTGCGCACGGCACCCTTCCTTCGTGGCTGTCGTTTTCTCCACGCGAACAAGGGGATGAAACGCAGCAGCTGGTATTGAAAGGAGCGCAGATTGCAAAACAAAATGAAATACGTGTGCTGGAAAAAACAAAACGCAAAACGTGATTGTGTTTGGGCAGTCCGACGGAATTCATCTGTTTGTCTCGTTTTCATATAAGAGGTCAAGCACAAATGTTGGCCCTTTCTTTCTCTCTTTTGTATATCGTCTGGTCAGCGAAAGAACATAGTTCGCTCCTGTTCGCAGTGAAGATTCTTTTTCTTGTTTCGCCGATTAACGACCTTATCATTACTCTTGACAGGAGTAGCATTACTGTACAGTGAGCACAGCAGAAAACATGAGAAGGCGGTGTAAGTTCATGGCTAGTAACTGCGGATGGACTTCAAAAAAACAAACAAATCAAACAGCGCGCACGAGTGATAGTTGTGCGTTTGCCCGCCTCCCCTAATTTCGCAATCGTTGTTAGAGTGCAACAAAGGACCACAACTCTTAGTTTATTTGAAATGCGTTTGTGAGCAATGCAGGGTAGTACCATGCGACCGAAATTCGAACTTATTATATTCCCCTTTTCGATGTTCTCGGATGGCCTTCGGACAAACGAAGGAAGGCAGAAGAACACAGGAATTATCTATAATGATTATATAAGATGAGCAGAACTAAGCGCCATTCGTTTTGCGCAAACTGTATGCGTGGCGGTAACGGCATGTTTCTCAAGGCTGAAACATACCTCATCAAACACGAAACGTGACCAACCGCGCGGTGAGGATGTAGTGCAAAACATATTCAGCATTGAATGACGCCAATTTAGTAACTCATTATGACACTGTAGGTTACCTAAACTTGGGACGTAATTTTTACGTCACATAGTTTTGACATTTCTTAAATTACGCAGTTACCCGACAGTTTCTTGGTCCAGTGTGGACTGATCCAGAAACAGTGCTGCGAAAGCAGCTGAAGTGCAGAAATGCTATGTGAATAAAGGAATGGTTCGATGAGATTGATTGATTTATATGTGGGTTTTAACGTCCCAAAACTACTATATGATTATGAGAGACGCCGTAGTGGAGGACTCCGCAAATTTTTTACCACCTGGGTTTCTTTGACGTGCAGCCAAGTCTGAGAACATGGGGTTAACCGAGAAGAAAAAGGTAAAAATTAAGTTTCCTTTCAAGCAGGGTTGCCGTTGACGGCTACTTTGGGCCAAATTTGCAACTTTTGGACCCGTTTGGCGACGAACATTTCTAGTTGACGCCAAGGCTTTCTTCCTGCTACCTTTGAACTTCTCGTCGGACGTATCCAAGACGGTTTTATTTATTCATCAATAGTAAATATTCTGTTCATAATACCACACCTTTTCTATTCGGCTACAAATTTCGCGATAGCAATAAATGACGTGGCTACTTTGGTTACTTTTGGCTTGAATTCCGGCTGAGGTTCTTCGCCTTCTTGAATTCTAGCGGGTATCTCTTTGAGTCGAGCTACCGGCAACCCTGTTTTTGCGTTAGATTCATTTTATAGGTGAATGCATAACGTACCGTGCAACCTTTAATTACATCAGCGTAATTTTTTTCACTTCCTGCATACTATCTATGGACTACATTCTGCGTGTACTAACGCCAACAGTTTCTGTCACGTTCCCGAGATTTTCTGTTCACATGGCAACTTATGAGAGCATTGATGAGCTTTCTGACGTGGTAAAGCCGACGTTGTGGTTGCGCAGTTAGACGCTACTGACAGTCTGTCATGGTGAAACAGTCATTACAGTGCCTTATTACTAGCTCTTCGGTCCTCGGTTCGATTCCTGCCGCTCTGGTAGGATTTTAGTGGTGGTGAAATGCTTGACACCCATGTACAGAGCGATGTCAGTGCTTGTTAAAAAAAACACCAGATGGTCAAAATTTTGGCAACTTTTTACTGCGGCATTCCTCGTAATATTATCGTGGTTTCGGGATGTCCAGGTACTGTTATTATTATAGGTTCGCAGATATAAGTCAAATAAAATTCTGCACCATGCACCTTCTAACGTCATGCCCTTCACGACACCACTGTAGTGATGTAACGATTACCCCACTCAGCTGCTGACCGAAGGTCGAGGGTACGATCCCGTTCGTGGTGGTTGTATTTCAATAGAGGCGAAAAATGATGGAGGCCTCCGTACTATGCAATATGGGTGCACGTCGAAGATCGCAGATAAAGAAGTTTTTTGCAGCCCTTCACTATCCCATCTGTCATAGCAATGTCGTGGTTTTGGGACAAAAACTGCTACAAGTTATTTTTCGATAACTCACAGCGCAAGAAGGACGAAGACGCAGACGAAAGATAAGACAACACGAGCACTGACTCTCAACTAAATTTTTATTGAAAAGAAAGGCACGAATGTATACACAGGTCAACCAGCTTCGGCAGAGCAACTGCGCATGTGCAGCAGTCATTCAAGTGACAATGCACTTTTTCAGGACACGTGGAGCATCCACGCGCGCCAAAAAACAAAAACACATCTACAAAACAAGTTCATACTCACAAAAATAGGGCCCGTATCTGAATGTTAATCTGAAAATGTCGTCGAAAGACGATAGTCTTGTGTGTGGAGAGAGTGAGTAATTTGTTTGATGTTCTGCGCAAAAAAATTGGTGAATGGTAGTCTAGAGGCGCTGCGTTAAGAGCGCCTCGAGCATGCAGCGGAGGCGAACGATTGCATCAAGTTCAATCACACGTAAAACATGAGCGCCATATGGCAGTTTTCTTGGAAAACGAAGTGCATGGCTCTGAAACGGGTGTGCGCGCCCGTCTGAGAGGTGATAAGGCGTAGAACGCAAAGCGACAGGTAGGTGCCACCACCGTCTCGTCTTAGCAAAGCGTTGGAAACATTCGCCCTTGGTCAGCGCAGCGTGATAAGCGCTATGGTCCTTGAAATTACTTATGTATGCCTTTTCTAGTAATAGATGCACATGCAGAATATATACGTGTTGTTATGGTGCCCCAGAGATGCGAAATAATTGCTTTTTATATGACAATTGCACAAGTACGAACCCTAAACATTGAGCAACATTGGTGGGCACTGAGGGTGGGGTAAACCGTTTCAAGTACCCGTTGCCATAGAGAGCAGACAAACAGACGAATGTACAGAAAGACAGACTGACAGACAAACATACAGACCAAAATTTTTGCTATCGTCTTTAAAAACAGATGTTTGAAGCATCCAAAGATGCCACTTCAGAAATTGCACTTTCTTTTTGCGATTTATCCCCTCTTCCCCCACATCGCCCGGTAAAACTGCCGGATATTAAATAAAGTCTATTCATTCATTCCTTTCTTTTTGCGTCCAGTTTGCAAGCGCTCGTCTTGTCTTATCCGATCGTCTGCGTCTTCATCCTTCTTGCGCTGTGAGTTATCGAAAACTGAACTATTACCAACTAGCCCAGGTTTTCCTTCTTGTTCTGCTACAAGTTATGCCCTCCAGGGCATACTTCACAGCCAGGTTGGTTGTTCTGGCGCGTGAAGTCGAATAAGTTATGAATATTTAAACTTCAGGTACCTTATGAAACACGAAAAAATGAACTGGCGGTGGTGTCGGCATCAACATTAGTAATGCAAACACAAATGAGGTGATGGCGTCACCTTATGACATCATCATAATATTAAGCATAGTGAAAATTTGTGAGTAGGCTATATAGCCTTCGCCCTTTGAAAAAGCGGCGATCACGACGTGACATGACACGAGGTCAAATGCTGGCAATATCACGTGACATCATCTCTTGGTGAAAAGGGAGGGGGGTGATCCCAGACGCTCTGCTAAACAACATGTAGGCAGAAAGGTTTTCGGAGGTGGTGCAAATTGACGCTTGGTGCAGAAAGCATTCAGCTGATGCGTGGGGCAGATCAACACAATCGATACAGAAAAAAAGTCTTTCACCGTTGAGTCATCTTGAGCAATGCACAACGGATCATTTGGCTTTTTGTTATATATTATTCGGCCTGTATGCGTGCAGCTGGCATTTCTGTGTTTTCGCTCAAAAAGAATTGGAAAGGTTGACGGGCGTCAGTAGCACGACCCCAGAAAATGCCCTCGGGTTGCGCATTTCCACATCAATCGAGCGCTCTATAAGATCCTTGCTGACCTGAAAAGCCATTTTAAGCCTGAAAGCAGTATTGGGGTTTTAAAAAAAGACAGAAAAAATGCAAGTATATAGAAACACCACACGCCTAAACATACATGCTATTGCTCTCATTCCGCCCACGCACACATACTGTGTGTGCGGGAGGGGGGGGCGATGCAGATTTTCTTTCAATGTGCACGCGCCCTCCGAACATAACTCCATACCTTAGGCAAGACGAAACTTCAAAAGAACACCACCAGGGCCAAAGCGTAAAAGCCATGGCATATGTCTGTGGCAGGCGACGTCGACATATTATTCAAGTGCCGCATTTCATAATCGATTCTTTCTGTGCCCCAATGCGTATATAGCTTGTTTTTTTTTGTTTCTCGTTTTACCCAATTCGGCCGTAAACGCGCTTCCGATTATGTAAAAAGCTGCAAAAGCAAGACTTTCCTTTCGATTCGCTGGAGCAGATGTTTAAGTCAGCTGCGCCTTGAAGATTCATGTCAGGTTCCTTTTTCACTTTGCTAAACTCAACCTTCAGGCGTTCCCTACAAAAAAGCGCGCGTTATTTTTTCCCAAAACAAAAGCATTTTATCCGCTTCTCGATGGCTCCTCGACCGTTCCTCGCCTTGCATGACTGAGCTCTGAAACAGACATGAAATTCTTCAGTGCGGTTCTGACACTCAAAAGAGTCTATTCACGTCACGTCACACCAAATTTTGTATATGTGAAGCTAGCGAAACAGTCGTGAATAATATGAGCGTAGCATGTAGTCATGTTTTATGTGACACGCATGTAGTGATTATCATGTTTGGACGTGTCATTTATCTTCGTCGTCCATTCGCGTCCCGTGATACCAAACTTGGTATATGTGAAGCTAGCGAAACAGCTTCGAGAGCATAATTAGCGTGGCATGTAGTCATGTTCTTACATGACGCGTTTATACCTCAGAGCACTGCACGGTCCTGGACCGACCCGAAAGCCCGGGACCGGCCCGGCCCGCGGGCTGGGACAGGCCGGGTAAGGCATTCTTGGGTCGGGCCCGGGCCGGGCTCGGTCCCATGAGCTTTGGGCATGAGTCGGGCTCAGGCCTGAGTCAGGCCCGTATTAGGCCTTAATCTCATAGAAGGTGTTTAAATAAATGTGTTTAATGCTATTTAAAAATTACAAAAAGGAGCCATATACATGCTATATGCGGCGTTGCCTTTACTTAGACCGAATCCATCTTCAAGTGTGTACAAACATTTAATACAGCAGCAAATAAAGAGATTAAAACAACTAAAGTTTTCCACAATTCAAAACAATTACCTTGTCTATTATCGTGTTTTTAAAGTGAATCGTAGATGCGCTGTTTGGTGCGTCAGTTCCGGTTTTGTGAGCGAAATTAGTCAGATTTCATCGCTCCGCCGTGATCACCAGTGACCGCCTTTCAAAATTTTCAAAGCGGCTATCATTCGCCCATTTCATTCGCCCATTTGACTCAACTAACAATTTCCACTGATCAAAAGCCGGTTGTTTCAATCTCTGTAATTACTGCCATAATTCGTACAAAATAGAAGCGGCCGTCATTCCTTTCATCTGCAGCGACATCAGTGAACCTTCAACTTCACGAAGTCATCATTGCAGAAGTTAAACCATGGGCGGATGTGGTTGTTTTCCCAAGCATCACCTGCGAACCAGCAGTAAGTTTTCTGATTGGTACGGACCGATTGCGAAAAGTAATGCCTACTGACAGCGAAGTCCGTTGGGTGTCGAATAACAGAGCGCTAATCCGTATTAACACGAAAACGAAGTGGACTCTCCAAGAACCATGTATCCGTTGAGGAGCAAAGCGGACAGCATTCGAGCAATCGTATATGCGTCCTGCGAACTGAGGTCTATCAGGAGGAGAACTTCGTGTTTCGGAGCTCGATGACAGCAGTATTGCAGGAAAGACATTCCCGGAAAAAGACATAGACATAAGAGGGTTGAACGAAAACATCCAATTCCGAAATGATCAAGATGAAGTTGCGCTACCAAGGACATCAGACAAGGATTATGACAGTGCTGTCATTTCTTTAAAGAAAGAACCAGTTTAACTTTGTGTAAAAAGTACGGAGTCACACAAGAAAAAAGGAGATACGAAGGAGATCTCCAGTGATAAACTGTCAGAAGTAATCGGCGAAACAGGTACGATGAGAACCATAGCTGTGTACGACGCCTCTTCGAACGGAGCAGAAAAGTACCTTTCAATGTCCAACTTGGCAGTTGAAGACAGGTACTCTTGGTACGACGCCTCTTCGAACGGAGCAGAAAAGTGCCTTTCAATGTCCAACTTGGCAGTTGAAGACAGGTACTCTTGGCGTCAGCTTTCCCTTCATCAAAGTGACAACTCCAGAAGGCGGCAACTGGCCTAAATGGCTGCCGCAATATCACCATTACGCACACCTCAATGCGAGTGACATGCATCGGTGCCGTCGTCATGGTGGCCTTCATGGCACCCTCACTGATTGTTTGATATGTGAGGTTTCATGTCCTAAAACCACCGTATGATTTTGAGAGAAGCCGTAATAGATGGCTCCGCAAATTTTGACAACCTGGGGTTCTTTAACGTGCATCCACATCTGAGCACAAGAGCCTACAACATTTCCGTCCCAATCGGAAATGCAGCCGCCGCAGCCGGGGGCACTCTCGCTGGGCTATGTCAGCTGTTCTGGTCACTCAGATGACACCCACGTGTTAAACAAGTGTGCTGTAATTTGGATGCATGCACGCGATTTAGACTCAGTGGTTCATCAACAACTGCAGCACCTTTCTGAAATACAGTGCGCTCCGATCAAAGCTGCTTCAAGTCAGCAGTGTCGACATTGTGCCAGTGGCTGCGAGAGGAGACCACCGTGAAAGTCGTTAAACGTGTGCCAGTTAGAACAGTGCACACACTTGAAGTGTCGTTGAGGCTGACGCATCTCTGAAGGCTTTCTGTCCTTTGATCGTGCAGCGTTTCATATTCTGATAAGGAAGTAACGCTCAAGACAGATGGTCATGAACTGAAGTCAAGGCTTTTGAAAGACAGTATTATAGGGCTTCACCTAAACTCGTGCAAGTAAGGTGAAAATTGTAGCATCATTTGCTGTGGGGAGGATTTGTGGAAGGATGACACGAACTGTAAAAGGCTGTCTGCGGAGAATATTATGGAACGATTAGTGAAATTATCTTGCTTCGAGGATGTAGGACCTTGCGCGTTACACTGACTGAAGAGACGAAGAAGGGTAGGGGGGGCAGAGGCTTGGTTCTTGTAGTGTTTGAATGCACGCCATGTTGTGGACGGCACCGCGCTGAGCGCCAATAAAGGCTCCACAAAGATTTTCCCTACAAGGACATAACAAATTCAAAGATCGAAGGCCGTCACGAGACGACGACGAAATAGGCATCTTCAGGGAACAACTAGGACGGTGGCTTGCTTGCTAATGGGTGTGGGTCACTTTGACAGATTATGGAATTGTGGCGGCGGCGCCTCGGGCAAGAAGAGTGGGTAAAATAACCTTCTTTTTTTGAGCTCGAAAGTGCAGTGTACGTTGAAGACAACAGAGAAGCCAACGTGGTAGCTTCAATATAAGTACCGCTGTTCAACCTGCATGGTGTGTACACCGCCCAGAAGTTATATAGAGCGTCTTTTTGTTGCGTGGAATACTCAATTAAGTTTGCCAGAGATTGGTTACTGTCTTGGCTCACATACAATTTATTTAGACTCACAATATAAATGCCTGACATTTTTACCACTTCATGGGGCAGTATATTTTGTAATAGAATAAAATGAAAAAACTTTAGTTAGTATGTTTTGTAATCGTTTTTTGTAATGCAAAAACAACATTGTGTGGTTAGCATTGCGTACATGTGACAGCCAGCTATGACAGCAATTATGTTTTATATTACCCTGCAAACATTTGCAGTGATACGGGCCTAAAGTGATACGGGCGTAATTATCTGTACGTACACAGAGTATGCCAGCGCAACGTCGTGACACTGAAAGAAGCTCTAAAACACTCACTAGAATAAATCTTGAGCGAGGAAGGTATACTCGCAGTAACCGAAGAGTGGACAGTGACACGTTTATATTCAAGGCACAACTGGCTGAAACGGGCCAGGCCGGGTCGGGCCGAGCTCAAGCCTTTCGGGCCCAGGCCGGGTACGGGCCGTATTTAAAAACACCGGGCCCGGCACGGGTGGGCCAGAGCCGGACGTTTTCGGACCGGAAAAGTCGGCCCGTGCAATGCTCCAAGTCGTATCTCATGATTAATACGTTTTCACCAGTCATATACCTTCAGCAAGCATTCACGTCCCGGAATACCAAATTTGCTACATGTGATTCAGGCGAAACGACCGTGAGCGCTCCATGAGTGCGGCGTGTCATCATGGCTTACATGACATGCATGTCATGATTTCCACGTTACGGTTTGGCACTTATGTTTGCCAGGCAGCCATGTCATACCATACCAGTTTCGCAAGCTATCATGTGAATGAAACGACCGGAAGAAGAGCAGGATCGTGAAATGTAAATTATGACATTCATGACCTGCATGTCCTGATTTTCATGTTGTGACTGGTCAGTCATGCCCTTCGTACAGTCATGTGATGTCATAACAAGTTTGGTATAGGTACCAATACAGAAACGACTAGGAGAGCTAAAAGTGATAGATAGATAGATAGATAGATAGATAGATAGATAGATAGATAGATAGATAGATAGATAGATAGATAGATAGATAGATAGATAGATAGATAGATAGATAGATAGATAGATAGATAGATAGATAGATAGATAGATAGATAGATAGATAGATAGATAGATAGATAGATAGATAGATAGATAGATAGATAGAACACCAGATCATTCGTGTTGCTAATGTGCTCCTATCACGTAAAGCTCAAGCAGTACCCAAGCAGCTAATGTAAGGACTGCCTCACAACTTTTCCACATTCGCAATGAGCATATTGCTTTCCTGGTTAGCTGGCGGTGCTTCTGCAGCTTCCAGGCAATACTGCGCTGTTATTCGCAAGGGCGCGTTAAACGAAAAAATGGGTCTTTATCATGTGCTCTTGGTGGAACGTAAGCGCCTCGAAAATAATATTTGTCAGCCTCTCTTGGTGAACAAGGTGCAGGAAAGAACAGTTTTTGTTCATCTTCGCGTTTTTTTTTACTTATACGTGCAGTCTTCTATGCAGCCAAGCCAAGCGCTGTCATGGTCATGGCCGGACCATTTTTATTGAAGCTGGACGATGCCCGTTGAGCGCGGTTGTTCATTTCAAGACGGCTTCGGATGGGTCTGAAGAACACTAAAAAAATTATCTCTCTAAAGAAAGCTGAAAAAGAAGATACTGGGATCGGGAGAAATTCCTTTTCCTAGAGAGTTGAAAAAGAAGTCTGTAAGATAAGTCGCTGTTGAAGGTGTGTAGTATAGGGGAGAAAGATACGGCTCCTGCGGCCCTCTCAAAGAAATACCAAGTTTGGATTTGATTCTTATAACAGCTTAGAGAGGATGTAGTAAAGAGTACTAGTCTGAACATCCACTATCTACAGACTGATCCAGCTAGAGTTGTCGAAAAACAGAGAGGGAAAAAAACATGACGCACACGTTTTGAGGGCATCACTTGTGTTCTTTCTTTGTTTTTTTTCTGAAAGCGGCCTAAAAGTAACTGGCGTTTTTGAACATCAATAATATACTGCCTTGAGCCAAAAATACACAGCAAGGAACATAAACAAAAACACAGATTCTTTTCATGGAACAGGAATGTTAATGCCGCTGAAATGCTGTTGAACAGGTTCAATACGATGCACAGAGTTCGAAAGCGGACTTCGCATCTGGTCATTCTTTATATTTGGGTTTTAAGAATGCTCTTAAATTCCCGCTAAAACAGTCATATATTGAACCTATAAAGCTCTTAGGAATTACTACAGAACCACCACAGCACAAATACTTTAAAAGTATGAGGACATCTTTAGACCTCCTGCCCACTACAAACGTGGCTATTTTGGGCCCAACATTACAACGACATTGAACTTTTTACTATTTCGATTGAGGACATATTACACCTCGAATAGGCTATATTCAGTTTTGAAATAACGTTCTATTCGAGTAAACTACTTTTCGGTGCCTTTAAAAGTCTAATCAAGCGCGTCCAGAAAAATAAAGGGTCATGTGTCAAACCAGAAGGAAAAATGAGGTGTAAAATCAGGAAGACTTCTTTCGTGGAAAACCGGCTTCAAAGAACTAATAAGCCTGGAGATGAAGAGCAGAGCGTCTCGACGACCGCTTATTGCGACGTACATCCAAGAACCACGTCACGTGCCACGCCCCATCCTTCATCCTCGTCTTCCTCTCCTGTACCCTACGCCCACTGTTTTTATCACGAGGTTCTATTCTGAAAATACCAGCTTTCTTTTTTTGGGGGGGGGGGGGGCGAAGTGCTAAGGGAGGAATGGGTTGGAGGGCGGCTCTATTTAAGCTTGGGGCGATGACATGAAAACGGAAGAACTCACTAAGTCAGTCTGCTAGAAAAAACAATAAAAAGAAACGTGATCGAAGGTGGTCCAGTCATTCGCTCCGCGCGCTCTGTACGATGGAGATAGCGTGGACGCTGTGCGGCGTAAAAAACAAAAATTGAACGCTTTATAGTGTAAGATTGAACGTCGAATGATTCAAAGGTATTATCGCTTGGGAGTGCTTTTTTTTGCCCCTGTCGGGGTTTTGAAAACAATTTACATCGGGCTGCTCTGACGACAAAAATTTTTCCCTTTGGGAAGACACGTGTGTCAACAGACAGACAAACAAACCATTTTCCGGAGTCGAAAGCTCCCGATGATTCGATAATATGGATTCGCCGCTCTGAACTAACAAACACACACACTTTGTGAAACGTTGCTGCGGGGGCATGCATTGCCACCCGTCATGCTCAAACCATGCAATCGTTATTCGAATTTCCTCGAGAGTTCCATCGGAAAAATGTAAACAAAGTAATGACCGAAATAATGGTATAACAGAACTTCTTCTTTCTGTCCTTTCCGCATCTCCCGCGAGATGTTCGCAGAATTTTAGGTCGACCAACCACCGATAGCACTCGTCTGAAAACGGCGCGGAATTCCCAAAGCGTTTCTATTCAAGCGCCTTCGCTTGATATCTCCCCTTTTATTTTCTTCTAAACATCTCCTGATCTATGTCAGATTCGTTTTTTTTTGGGGGGGGGGACGCATTCAACGATTGAATTTGAATCGACTTTGGCAAGAAGAAACACGCATACACAAACGGAAAACCCTTCGACGTCTTCAATGCAATGCAAGCAGCAGACGCACAAGCGAATGAGAGATTTCTCCTTTATTTCTTCTGTTCTTCGCCGTTGCTTTTCGCGAAGAAGGTACCTGCTTATTTTTCATGGAAGCAAGAGTCAGGTACCTGTAGTTTGATGTTTACAAGGAGAACAGAGAGGCGTGTTTCAAGCCACGCAGTTTGAGTTCAAGACTTAAACCAGTAATACATGATTGGAAAAAAAATTCAACCAGCTCCTCCTCGTGCACACCGATTTTATAACGATCAGTTTTGTCGATGCTGTGGCAATTATCTCTTTGTATAATGGGTAGCAGCTCTAAACCAACTATATACTCGTTACGCTTTTCAGATGGTCTTGTTCCTCGCTTTCGCGATGCAAGTCTACATCTGGTAACTTGGCTCATTGGCTGACATGGCTGCAGTAGGTTTCTTTTGACGGGAATTGCACATGCTTTCAGGGCTCCGTGGTAGAAAGATTCGATTGCATGCAGTGTGCCTGGTTCTCACTTCTCGTTTTCTACGGGTATACACGTTTTGTTTTTGGTCCCGCGTTTTTGGCATCTATTACGCACAATAACTATGGATTCAAGGATGCTTGGTTTCTGGCACAGGCACGGCAGCTGGTGATCTTTGTAAACTCAAGATCACCTGTTCAGAATCCCTCTGACAATACTAGGTAGTGGAAAGCGCGGCTCACTTGTAGTTTATACGTTCTAACTTCTTTAGGCACTCAAAGAGGTTCAATCTGAGCTCTGTTCGGTGAAGTGGAGTGATGGGCGGCATCTGAACCACCATCCACCATGGAAACAGTTACGATGCTCAATAGACTGAAGGAAACGTCGCTGTTGTGTAGTTATTGGTGAAGTTCTAATGCTGCGTTTAATTCGGTACCACTAGCGGGAAACTTGAAGTACGTAGCGTGGGTTTACGGTCGGCGCAACGCACTTACTTTCTGGCTTTATTTTTGATATCTATAAATGGAAGTTCTTTAATGAATGTGCCACCTTACTAAAAACGGGAGCTGTTCGGGGGGGTTTGCAGAGACGAATAAATGGCAAACTCAGCTTACTGTGTGCCGACCTAAATGTATGTTCATAGACTTTACGGATTGCAGGATCAAAGTTCATGCATGCAGTTTTACGCAATCAATCAATCAACCAATCAATCAATGGCAAAAAAGCACTAACAGGGACCAATAAATACAGATGTGGCCGCTATATTACGCGACAATCAAATATTAGAATACTCGAAGAATGTGAATCAGCTATGAACTACACAGTAATTAATTGTCTGTGGGATTGCAGACTATTTAATTAATTACCAAACCATTCGATTATTGTAACACTCAATCACAGATTTGTGGATTGATCAAACAACTGACCATATTTGATACGAGAATGAATGCGTGCCTTCTGCCTTTTCTTAGTGTGGGCCGTAACGAACTGGAATTCCCGCGCTTGTCTCGACAGTCCAGAGTCGCTAATGGAAGCCGCACTCAGTACGAATTCACTCGACTGCGCACCGAACGGTAAAGACCAGCGAAGTAGGCGAGCTGGGCTTGGTGAACGTTCGAGAGTTGCCTCATCGTCGTCGCGGGGCCAGGAATGTCAGTGGGCATTCCACCGGACTTACGTCACGAAAAGGCGGTGGCGCTGTCTTGGTAGGCAAAAGACGCTCTGTCTATCGCAGTTTCTGCTGCGTTTTCAATGGTGCATGTGGTGTTCCCAGTCAATCAACGATAAAAAAAAGACGGTATGCCGACGAGCTGCGTCGGGGTTGGATGTGAGTCGCGTCTCACAATTTAGTTTTGTTTGTTAGCGCACATTTCAGCCCTCAGCGCTTATGGCTTTCACAACGTTTATGGCGTCTCACAACGTCGTTTTGTTGGCGCACATCGCAGCCTTCAGCGCTTATGGCGGAAGTTACGTGCAGACGTCGCTGTAATTTTACCCATAATGTCGACATCGACCTATTTGCGTTTACAAACATGGAATGGGTCCATAGGAATGGCTGCAATGCGACAGCACATTATCTGCAAACACGTCGTGGGCTGCGGTGATGTAACGCCAGCGGCGAAAATTTCGTTATCGCAGCTCGTTAGCGCTTTGCGCAAAAGCTCAAGTTACGCATGCATGAAGTTCTCACGTAGATGACAACTCGCAGCGCAGCGATGTTGTTTTTTATTTATTCACGATACCATCTGTACATCTGACACTGTACAGTCTATGAGAGCTGTCATTTGGTAGTGTATAACAGAAGGGAAGACTACTGCATCATTTCATTAAATTTAGCTAACATGGCCATATCATGGATCTACACGGCCTGTTCTGCATGAGTAAGAATAAATAGTATATCTAGTAATTCTGAATGGAAGAGTGTTTTTTTTTTCTTAGCACCAGCGATACCTTATTATGTTTTAGGACTGCGTTAATAATTGGCTCATACTCTTTGTAATGTCAGAGGCGATTGCACGCATATCGCAACGCACTAGCATTACCGCGCCACTTCGGTATTTATTGGTCAGAGGTGGTAGTTAGGCGCGTTGGGTTCTCTGATCTCTTCCAACAAGCCCTTTTTCGAGAAGTTATTCATAATAATATCCGAGGTCGCAGAACTGTTCATGCTGGATCGAAACCACTCATTCCTCGCACATGAAAACACAGTTAGGATCAAAAGGGCGCATTGCAGAGCGCCAAATATTCGCAATATCGGTGTTTGATTGATTGATATGTGGGGTTTAACGTCCCAAAACCACCTTATGATTATGAGAAACGTCGTAGTGGAGGGCTCCGGAAATTTCGACCACCTGGGGCTCTCTAACGTGCACCCAAATCTGAGCACACGGGCCTACAACATTTCCGCCTCCATCAGAAATGCAGCCGCCGCAGCCGGGATTCAAACCCGCGACCTGCGGGTCAGCAGCCGAGGAGTACCTTAGCCACTAGACCACAACGGCGGGGCCGGGATATCGGTGTGAAAGAGCATGAACACCATGATAGAAAGTGCTTATTTTACGCTAACGACTGATGAGCCGAGTCATTTGCGCTCCCCTCAGACTCAGGTCAAACCGTGAGCCTCAGTAAGCCCGGTAGAACGATATTTATTTATTTATATTTATATAATACTGCTGGCCTCTATCTGTGGCTGTAAGCAGGAGTGGGACTAACAGGTAAAAAATGAAGTGAACAAATCAAAATACAACACTTATGCCATTAAGAAAAAAAAAGAAAGAAACGAAACAACGCTCCAGACGAACAAAATGTAAACCGTAATCGCAACTTATCACTGGTATGCGCAAACTGATTGCAATATATATATATATATATATATATATATATATATATATATATATATATATATATATATATATGAGCGTATTTCTGTTTACAAAAACAAAAAGAAAGAGGATACGCAATAACCGTATTGCATCAACTAAAAGGGTTTCATAAAATGGCCATAATGCACTCTGCCGAGAAACGAAACAAATAAGTGTAAGTCACATGTACAGCGTTTGAAACTACAAAGGTTGAAAAAAAATTGTGAAGGTGATCACATTTGAAGCAATCACGCCTGAAGAATTTTTACAAAAGAATCAGTAGTCAGACATTCCACAACACTGGCTGGGAGGCGGTTCCACTCACGAGTTGTCTTAGGGAAAAGAAGAGTTGGCAAAAGTTTCAGTGCGGCAGGAGTACTCTTTTATTTTTTATTTTTTATTGTGATGAGACCGGGTAGCTCGCTTGGGCACCGGTTCTATGTACGTTTCCTTGTGTATACCAAGTTCGTCGTGAAATAGCAGATGCATGCATTTTAATCGGTCTCGTTGGCGCCTCTTTTGTAGACATTCGAGACCTGCTTTTTTTTTGCCAAGGCACTCGCACCACCGATATTTGGTAAGTTGGAGTCCAAGTTAGTCCGGTTAGGAAAAAAAAGTTTAGCAAGTCTGAAAGCAGATGACTCTAGTTGAGGAAAATTTCGGTAAGTGTGAATCAGAGTGAGCTGTCACAGCAAAATCCATTTCTTGGGTGAGTCGGAGAGAAATAGATTATTTTTACGGACCTGTACGGACATCCTAAAACTTCTTTCTCTGCAGTGACAAGCTTTTTCGGCCCAACACGCCAAAAAAAAGACAAAAAAGCACGAAGATTCTCGGTGTATAAGAATCCACGAAAGGCTGCCGCTATACTTCCCGAGATACGAGAAGGTCCCCCATTATAGGAATCAGCGGACGAAAGAAAGGATCTCCTATGTCTGTGACAGGAAGCATCCATTTGTCAAAGCAACGGCATCTGTGAACAATCGGTCACCCTAACGACGGCATATCCGTTTTCATTGGTGAGTCAGCGGTGCCAACACGAAGAAGAGTGCAGTCCTTTGCACTTGCGTCAAGCGAGTGTGCATTTGCGGTCTTGCCTTCATGATTGCCTCCACTGCGCTACACCACTCGCCTCTTAGACGTATTGGCTGCAAGTATAGTTTTTTTTCTGTAACGACCTTTGGAAGAGTTAGCCACGATCCGGCTCGAACGTGATGATGGATATAAAGTGGAATTGTTAAGGCCAGTCAGGCGGCGATGGTTCCTTCAAATAGCACGGCTGTTTGTTTTTAGGCGAGGTTGCCGAATCCTCGAAGAGAAAAAGAGCCACAAGATAAACCAAAGTGGCCAGAACTGTAGCCAACCTGCAGTCGTTATTTTATTTTAGAACCAGAAAATTAGCCAAACATGATTTTAGTCAAGTTGTATTATCACAGAATTCTGACGCTTAAGAGTACAAAAATATACGTCACTATATTGTTTATTACGTCAATATGGAATAAAAAAGATCAGGTGACTTCCCAGTGGAGGCATTAAGAGAAAATTGGCAGTTGAAACTGCACCGACACCCAAGTGTATGCATAATCGACTTCACATTTGCCAGCATATTCCATTACATTCTTAACGTAGAGGGAGCAAAGTACTTCGTATTTCGCAATAAATATAGCACAGTTTTTTTTATTCACGGAAGTGTAGAGGATAGCTGTAAGACGTAGTCCAAATTTGATCCTGATTATCGCGAGACGTTCGTGCGACATCTCAGTTCTCCTTAAGTAGATTTTCGTAAGAGGTGCAACGGAAAACACTCTCTGCGTTTCTGCGTTAGATGTAGAGAAAACAAAAAAAGATTTATTGCACTGTCTGCAATGTCTCGCGTAGGATTAGCACCTTATGTATCTCGGTAGGTTTATGTTTTGACCTAGAATTCCATTGTTGGTATGTCTTGCACTCACATCCCCAACTTGCTCGTCAATACGGGCTCGGACCAACCAAATACGCCTCTTGGCAAGTTTTTCAAAGCGTTAATTGAGATCGGAACCATATAAGAATAGGCGATGGGCAGTCTGCAGTTAAAATCACTGGAAAAACACGACCGGTTTTTCATTAAATAGAAAAATAAAAAATAAATTCATAAATGTTTTTTTTTAATTTTATCTGTGTTTAACGAATCACACAAGCATAGTTGATATCTGGGGTTTAACGTACTAATACCCCCCTATTATTGTAAGAGACGCCATAGTGGAGGGCTCCGGAAATTTCGACCACCAAGGGTTATTTAACGTGCACCTAAATTTAAGTACACGGGCCTCAACCATACTCGCCTCCATCAAAAATGGGGTCCCCGCGGCCGGCATTCCATCCCGAGAAATGCGGGTCAGCAGCCGAGTGCCTCATCCAATATACCACCATGGATGGCGGGTTGGGATATCGAAAAGCCCGGAAAGGACAGAAAGAGGACAAGGGATATTTTTCTTGAAATTCATGGATTCCCTGGGCTAGTAGTGTTTCCGCTTTCGGCATTGTTGCTCGTGACGGTATTCTAAATTTCAAAAAAAATTATCGAAAGTTGCTAAGAGGAATTTTAAATTGCGTTAGGTGGTTGAAGATAGTGCAGTTGAACGATCAAAAGCCTCAGCCTAGGCCTGTCTTAAAATCTGTATTGAGTGAGTGAGTGAGTGAGTGAGTGAGTGAGTGAGTGAGTGAGTGAGTGAGTGAGCGAGCGATCGAGCGATCCAGAGAAATTATTCTGTTTGGTCCACAATATAGAAAGTTTTATTTCACGGTTATTTTCCAACACATGGTGACAGCATGGGTTAGCTCTAGACTAAGAAAGCTTGAGACAAGTTCTGTTTCTATAGCTTATCCGAACAATTTGTTATTAGACGCAATTAGACGCAATGAATAACGAAACAAATCAAGTACAATTTGGCGAAGCTACAAATGTTTTGCTCCGTGTAGAGCCGCGGGCGGCTAGCAAACGTCCACAACTCACGTGCGGCCCGTGGGCCCCGTGTTTTAAACCCCAGTCTTAGAGTTAGAGAGTTTTAGTACTGCGTTCGCCGCGTACGTGGCGGCGTTGCGTACGTAAGGACGCCACGTTCTGCGTAGTGCGCATGCGCAGACCGCAACGCGCACGTATCGCATTACGTTCGCAGCCGCTACGTACGCACGCATGAGATGCGTGCGTGCGTACGTATGAGGCGATCGCGCCGCTCTCGAACAAGTTCGCGACAGCGCGAGACTTCGTTTTGCAAAATGGCGGCATCGAAGGCAAGCACCAACCAGCTCTGCGGCTTAAAATATGGCCATAATCTGGCTATAACACTTGGATTGGCTCACATTGGCTGTCAACAACACGTGCTTTTATTTTGATCTACCAGATGGCGCAACACGCTTCACGCTCGTTACGTACGCGGGTACTACGGCGTACTAAAAGCCGATTAGTGCCAAACGACACCACGTAACGCAAGGCGCTTGCGTGATGCGTACGTAACACCATTCCGCAGTACTAAAACTCTCTAGTAAAGCAATTCAGAAAGTCGTCAACCTAAATTTCTCTAGAAGATCCTGGAACCCTGGCCAACAGTCTTGCATACGTGCAAGGCTACGAAAGCCCTCTGGTGCTTCTTGAGTACCAACGGGTTTCACGGACGCCTGCGAATGAACAGCGCGAGTCCGTGTTGTGTAGTTTCAAGCTAACAGTTCATCTAACGCTTTCTCACTCTTCTTCTTCATTTTGTATCATTTCCTTTCTATCACTTGCCCTTTCCCCCACCCCTAGTGTTGGGTATCCAACCGAACCGAAGTTTGGCTCATCTCTCTGCCTTTCTACTTAGTTCATCTTTCTCTCCTGACAGTCAGCTTTGCGTTCGTCGGGGCCTTGCCAGAGGCACATGTTCTTGTCAGGGCGTTTACGCCAGGTTCACGCTTCTATTGACCATCGTCTATCACATTTTGCGACTTATACTTGACAGTAGCCAGGCCTAAGAGGCACTTCAGCCTAGAGTCAACATATTTACAAGCAAGCTTGCCCCCATGTGAAGGCTATCTGCTGCAGATATCTGGACAGGAGCTATTCATGTTTAACCATCGCACACGCACGCTGCTTACGTTTAGATGCCTGTTGACACTTCTATGAATTTCATACATTGAAATTATGCCTAAGTGGACTTAGGATTCGAGCGATGTACTTATTAAAGGGCAATGATTAGCAAACGGGCAAATTTGTTTACTCAGACAAAACAGCGTTGACATGTATGAGCGGATGAACGTCAGAGTCGACCCAAATAACATTTTTTTCACTCGAACTGCTCTGCTCAGTTTGCTGGTTCTTCGTGGGCAATGAACTAAACTAAAATACTGATTTAAGACTATAGCGTCATAAGAATTGCTCATGCGCTCAGACCTTGTTTCACTTCCGCTTACCGGAAATGAGACAGCTACAGCTGCTGTAGATGACCGAACACACTTTGAGAGAGGCTTCTTTAACTTTTACCGTTGTTGTTACTATAAGAATAGTGCCATCATGTTTACGTGTCTTTTTTTGTCTCTATATATTTAGTTCGAGTGCTGTAGATATGTCAAGCTTCCGTATTTCAACTCGTCCTGCAGACTACTTTAAGGAAGACGAGTGTTCTGTAGTAAAGCGTAGCCTGGGGAAGGCAATGAGCCGTGCGCGAAACATACAGGCTCCAAACGCATTCTTTATGCGACAACCGTTGAAACCTCTAGCGTATCGATCTTTTTTTTATTGATATGATATATAAGGAGATGTTGGCGCACCATTATGGCGCCGGCTACTCCTTAGCCGTTGATTCAAACTTGAACACGTATCTTGAAGCAAAACATACAAAGCAGTGCATGGAAAATAGAACACTCGGGCACAGATATGCAAAGACACACAGAGGGTTCGAATACGGAGCATGGTGATCTGTTAGCGTATCGATCTTACCTTGAATACATCCACCTCACTCGGAGTAAATTGAGATCTTTCACACACTTATGTGATTCTTACAGAGCAAAGAAGAAAAAAGTGAGCCCCGTAACTGTCTGCATCAGAGTGCGACACCTCAACAGTAGCTCACGAGAGATGGGGGTAAGGAGGGATGAAAAGAATATGGATTAAATGTATAGACATAGAGAGGGGGACGGAGAGAGCGTGTCGCAGGGACAGCGACACCCAGAAGCAAGGAGATGGTAGGAAAGAAGGGCACGGTCGCAGGAGTCCAAAGACGGCGAACCACTCAGCGAGAGATTTTGTCGGCGGCATGAGATGGCGTAGGGCGAGCCAGTCGGCCAGAGGCGCACTGTCGTCGGAAGTCGCGGGGGCACAACTGGTCGGCACGAAATCCAGAGAGCGAGTCATCTTTCACACACTCGCCTCCACTTTCTACGTCGTTAGGGGTATTAAAGAGCCCGTAATTCCCACCGATTTCAAGGACTACAGGTTGATTTCTTTCAAACCTTTGCTACCTTTCCTACACGGGCTATCCCCTCCTCTCCTCTCAGTTCTTCGTAAACCATGGGGACAATGGAATGACTGAAACGTTGAGCCTATACGACTTTCGCGCTCTTCAGCTAGCTGTTATCGCCGCGTTGGCCGCCAAAATTTCTAAAATAAAATTTAATCAGTTGATCTCGCACGATCATCAGGCGTAACGCGGCACAATGTGCATGACAAAACAGGGTATGGGACAGTTGTAGCAACTGATACACCTCAAATGTGGACCAAACCAGAGCTCACCTCCTCATGCAGTCACGCGAAGAAAATGCTCATGAATTGTGCCGAGAACAGGGGAAGACAACAGGAAAGGACAACGAACTCTTTCTATGCGTTTCCGTACGTTTGTTTAAAGGTACGCTAACGTAAATACGTTTGTGTGTCTAACACGCCACCTCGACGGTACATTGTAAAATCTGGCAACAATGCCGTCTTGTAAGAAGCCCGTACCATTCATTAAAAATGGCTTAAGATCTACCTATCTGTCTAGCCGCTTACGGCTGGGTGCTCTCGTGATCGACCTCTTAACTTGGCGTCACCCAAAATTAGTATGAGAGTGTAAGCTGGTTTGACGAATATGACGTAATAGTCAAGGCTTCAATAATGCCACATTCCCGTTGCGAACATCGTCAAACACTTCCTGTTAAACAGTGGCACATACCCACGGGGGGGTATATGCTATCGGCAAGTGGGTATGCGCCACAGGTGATTGAAACTTATGGCAAATTTTATTGGGAGAGTAGGACCACTAATAAGGATGCTGAAAGTGTTCTTTTAAAAGCCAGCGTGTTTTAGTGGTCGAACAGGTGCAGGTGCACTGTCATCCATCGGTAAAGCGAGGGCACTTTTGCTGCGCCGAGAGCAGTTAGGAGCAGTTTGTAGTGCTCTCGTCTGGAAAACGGAGTAGGCGCGACACGACGAGCCACGTGGCCTATGAACGTCACAGTCTCCGAATTTTTCTTCAGCCGGCGAGTAACCCTGTGTAGCTTGAAACCAGCTCTTTGCTGTTTAACAGTACGGGTGGCGACGATGACAGCTGGACCACTGCCGAATGTGTCTAAGCGATATGACGCGCATTTTGCTGCTGCCCCACGGATAATATGACGTGGCTTGGAATGTTTCGATCACAATGTCTCCCACTCGTCACCCTCTCACCTTCTCTCAGGAAGTGTGCCGCATTCCAGTGACAGACCGACTGACCCTGGCCCTGCTCTAGGGTGCCCTGCCTTCTCCCCCCCCCCCCCTTTTTTTTTCTCACTGCCCTGTCTCTTTACTCTTGTTTTCTCAATGGAATTCACCATTAATATGTACCCAGAAACGACTAGAACACGCATGGGTAATTTCAACGCGTTAAGAAAAAGCCGACATCGGCAGCGTTGGCACAACAAACACATACAATAAATATCATGGTCTACGCAGGAATAGAATCTAAGCATTCTGCGTGTCCATCAAGTATTCTGCCACAGAGCCACGCCAGGTCTTCGAACTATTTTAAAAATAGACCGTAATGCTTGTGAAAGGTCAATTGTGGTTGCAGGGCTCACTATCAAATTTTAAAAACATTGCATATGTACTCCTATCATGCAGTCGTCCTGACGGGCTGACGTCAGTTGTACTTAGGGGACATTCGCTCAAGTTGATTTATGTATCAGTGCCTAGGGCAACTATCCTCTCGAGCACCAGTGCTTCACATCACCTTATCCATTCTGCTGTTGCTAATACTTGATTGATATGTGGGATTTAACGTCCCAAAACCACCATATGCTGTTGCTAATACTGACGTTCCTGTTAGCATCGCTGCGCAAGGGCAAACAACTGGTTGTGTAAGCATGTGCCGCTGCTCAACATACGTATATACGCGCAATATTTGTGCTTATATTTAGCGTCATTTCATGACGCGTTGCTGTATAAAAAAAATACAACATGGTCCCCTTTCCTACGCATGCTTCACATAACGTCGATTCGCGAGGTACGTAGGATCTGCCGGTTCTTTTTTTTTTCTCCCAATGCACCAATTTCTTTTGATCTGTTTTTCAATCTGCACTCCTTTCACTAACGGCTGCCGTATTTCATACCTTTGTTTGCGTGAGAAAAACATCTGTCATGAAGGTGAATGGCGTGTGCAAGCATCGACCGATCTTCTTGCCACTAACAATGGACGCTTCAGGCTCTTCCGCTCTTTATTTCGTACACCCCCCCCCCCCATTTCAACGCCCACCACCACCAAGCCGTGTTCGTGTGTTCAGAAACACTTGTGCGTTCTAGGCAAGAAATGACGACAAGCTGACGTGTGCATGGATGGCGTACCCGAAGCGTTCCTGTTTTGTCCCGTAATGTCGACAATCGACCCGGCGATCCCCGTAGTGTTTATTCAATTGTTATTGCTTTGGTGTCACGGGTGAGTCGTATTCGCTTTGCGAACAACTAAAGCGGCACGCCTTGGCATGGCTTCAGTCAAGTTCCCCTTCTCTTTTAGCTTCATTTCACTCTGAATCTCTCGGGACGATTGGACAATATGCGGCACAGCTTTGGCTCTTCTTCTGTAGTTTCCATTTTTAAAACCGTCGTTGAAGCGTGATTCAAATGAATGTCAGGTGGTCTATTTTTTTTCTTGTCTTCAGAAGCGGCCACTCAATCAGGCTCACCGACAAGCAATATTGTACTCTTCTACCGCATACGGCGAAGCCAGTTTTTTGGACAATGGCTTCCAATCCCAGTTTTCTGACTCGTAATTTAATACGTCATCTGAAGGCGCGCACCGATAGAGAAATAGAATGCCACAAGGGAAAAAAATATCTCCTATATATTCGACGACGCAAGCTAAATTGAACACCTTTCCTTTCTTTTACTTACCGGGAGACAGTAAACGGCCACGTCTTCCGGTTGCGGTTAACAGCTAAAGTTCTTACGCTGCACGAACGTGAGCTGAAACGCTTCTCTTTTTTTCGTGCACTGCACCACACAAACTGAAACGACATTCTTCACGTATACAGCTACACATTCGGGTAACTCAAACCAGGAAACCTAATGTCTGGAAGATTAAGAAGTGGGACAAGGAGAAAATAGTAGCCTGTTGGCCTATCTTCATCTCCTCGTATTTTTGTTTTGAAATTCGTGGTAATTTTTTCGAGGAAACTTAGATAGTCTGACCACTTGCTCAGTGAGAATATTTATTTACTCTAACTTTTATTCCCAATCAACTTCACAGGTTGGTTTTAGTTTCACAAACCTATATACATTCTTTTCAACAATACTTTGTGGTAAGTGGCGGCCACGACGACTTAGCGTAGGGAAGCTCGCAAAGAACCAGACAGGATAGGGGTGAACCCTCTTGCCGACGTTGGCGCTTGCTCTCACTATTGGCCTCCTTAAGGACGTCGAATGTATCGTTCCATTCCCGGAAAGCTACTGTGTTTTATGTTGTTTACTTGTCTTTCATGCCATGGTAACCGGTAAAAATTGGAGCAACACGCAAGGAACGCGCAAAACAGGAAGTATCCTACTACCTAAAAAAAAAAGAAAGCGTCCGGCACCCGGTTCTTGGACCATGCCCTTTTGTGGCTGAGCGCCACCTGTACGGGGCGTCATCATTATCTTTCTTCATCTCTAGATCCGCCATAATCGTAGTGTGTTCGTGGGTGCTTATCTACTTCGACGCATAATAGCGCGAGTGCATAGAGAGAGATAATGGAAAGACAGAGAGGTTAACCATGAAGACGACTCCAGTTTGCTCCTCTGTGCTTGGGAAGGGGAAAAGATGGTGTAAAAAATGGAAGAGAAGAAGAGTTGCTGACGGTAGGTGTGGTGTTTGAGAGTAAACATGTGCAACAATAAATGCGTTAGGAGAAACCATGTACTCACACTCAAAAGTTTCTCCTGTCTGCCAGGTGATCAAGGCCAAATATGCTGACGCTGACAGGAGTGAAATTCAAGTGATTTTTATCTGTCTGTCTGTCTGTCTGTCTGTCTGTCTGTCTGTCTGTCTGTCTGTCTGTCTGTCTGTCTGTCTGTCTGTCTGTCTGTCTGTCTGTCTGTCTGTCTGTCTGTCTGTCTGTCTGTCTGTCTGTCTGTCTGTCTGTCTGTCTGTCTGTCTGTCTGTCTGTCTGTCTGTCTGTCTGTCTGTCTGTCTGTCTGTCTGTCTGTCTGTCTGTCTGTCTGTCTGTCTGTCTGTCTGTCTGTCTGTCTGTCTGTCTGTCTGTCTGTCTGTCTGTCTGTCTGTCTGTCTGTCTGTCTGTCTGTCGTCTGTCTGTCTGTCTGTCTGTCTGTCTGTCTGTCTGTCTGTCTGTCTGTCTGTCTGTCTGTCTGTCTGTCTGTCTGTCTGTCTGTCTGTCTGTCTGTCTGTCTGTCCGTCCGTCCGTCCGTCCGTCCGTCCGTCCGTCCGTCCGTCCGTCCGTCCGTCCGTCCGTCCGTCTGTCTGTCTGTCTGTCTGTCTGTCTGTCTGTCTGTCCTGTCTGTCTGTCTGTCTGTCTGTCTGTCTGTCTGTCTGAAACATTTTCATCCTTGCCCTAGTTTCCCCACGAAGCTAACAGATCCTGTCGTCTCAAAAAAATTGTTTTCTTTTTTTTTTACTTGGTGAATATCCCAAGTCTACGTAGAGTGCACCATCCTGACCATTCAATAAAAGGGCCACCCGCGTTATACAATGGTGTATTCTGCGCACACTGCTGATAAGTACCAACCCGGCTGGAACACGGTCGTCCACAGAAACCTGGCACAGACGTTTCCTTCGGAACCGCGGTCATATCGTGAAAGACATGAATTATGGAGTGTAAGCACTTGGCCTTGCCTTCGGCGACCCCAACTCGATGGCCTGGACATTGATGGGTGGATATTATGGTCAACCGCTTTCAATCACGAAGGTCGCTTGCGCGACAATAGGAGTTAGGTCATTGCTCCTTGCAGTCCCCCATCGTCATTATCAGCAAGTGTCAAACACGCTGAACTTGGCGCACGCGGGAAAAATGGTTCATATCGCTCACACTACTAAGACGGCTCCACATCGAAGGGCGTTCATTTTGTGTCTTCCATGCCTCCACCCAATACTATGTGTAGATAAGAAATGAAGCATTTATAAACAAGTCATAGCTGCTGCCCAAGTAGAGGAGCAGCAGACGAAGATATAATTGTTTGGGTTTCGTATACCAAAACCATTTCTTGATAATTACTGGCCTAGTGGATGGCTCCGAAAATGCCAACCTCCTTTTATACTTTGAAATTCCCCTAATTAAGCACGCGGAGCTTTCACATTCCGCCTCCATTGAAACGCACCCGTCATGACCAGGGTTCAATGCCGCGACACCACGGTGCCGAACAACATAATCACGAGACCACACTGCGTTAAGTGGTTCTAAACAGAACATTGTCCAATATAAATTGTAGCTGCAACCACTAAGCTAGCAACTATCGCCTACGGAAATAGCAAACAAAGTATGAAGGCTGCTGCACAGTGTTCAAGTGTTCAAGTCTTGTCCCACCTACAGGGATTGCACATTTCTGAACTACCCACTAAGTATGCTTCCACGGCTTCGCTTGCCTCCTCCCTAGCACTAGACATCTACAACTAGCCGCTTACTCATTTATGGAAAACACGTAAGCAGTGCGGCATAACGATGGTCATGTTGTGAAGCTTTTTCTTTATACAACCGTTCAACAAGGCTGACAGGGCATCACGCGCATCGGTTACACGCAATCGTCCCCCAAAGGAACACACTGCAGCAATCGCCACAGAAAATGAAGTCAGGATCAGGATGAAGTCAGGATGGCAATTGCCAAGGTGGGAGACTAGGAGACATATAATAAATGACCTTTTCGCATATGGTCCACTTAGGCAGCGTGTGCTATAGGTGCGTCCCATGCATACCCCAGCGGACGTCATGTTGAGCGAAAGAAGAAAGTAAAAAATCTCACAAAACATAAACCACGACAGTTGTTCTATGTATGCGAGCTCTGTAAGGCAAGTGCACTATCAATATGATTTCTGCGGTTTTAATTGTAAAATATTTCAAATAGCCATTTCGCAACATACCTGACATCCTAAGTCAGAAGACTATAGAAGGAATGTTAGGTAACTTCCTTTAACATCCGTTATATTGCGTACCAGTTTAAACTTGGAAGGGTCTGCTCCTAAGGTGGCAACCTTAACAATGTAGGGGAATGTAACGCCGTACAGTCCACCGAAAGGTCGGACTATACTTCAAGTACCCATACAAACATTGATGTAATGTAGCAACGCAACAGTAACCGGCATATTCAGCTTGTGATTTCAATTTTCTAAACCACACTGTGCTGTTATTCGACGCTGGAAAAGACTAACTGAAATAACTAGTAGCAGATACTACAGAAATAATTCAGAATTTATGCATTATGGTATTACTCAACACCGGAATCCAAAGAATGAGAGTTTGTGCGTTGTAGCCAGCATCCCGAAAGAGTAAAGTACATGTTTGTGTGGTTAGCTCTTTTGGAACACATCTTGCGGTCTGTGCTGTATTTTCTGCGTTCCACAGCGCAACAGCAGGGTCTCCATTCCCCTACATCACGGCGATGGATGTACAATCCCCGGAGATTCCGCCCGGTACCAGTTCATCCACGGGCATTGCTTCAAGAAAGCGTGGTAATGCATCTAGCGAGAGTGAGGACACCAAGCTGTACTCTGCATCAGACGACGCGTCCTCGGAAGACGGCTTCGAACCTGTGCTCTACCGCAAGGCCAAACGAAGAATCATGAACGCATCACCGGCATCAAGTACAGCCACTGTGGGGACAGCGCCTCAGCGATGGCCTCACTCCATTCTGTTTGTGCCGCAGACCACTACTGCCAATCTACGCACCCTCAACAGGCAAGCACTGTCCTTGTGCCTTGAAAACTTTGCGCCTAACGAGATTAAGGACATCAGGATAAACACGTGGAATAATATTTTGGCAATCGACGTGATGAACCCGAGTGCACTGAACACGCTACAGCATGTGTCGGAGCTGGGAAACATCAAAGTCCGATCCATCATACCAGCGAATGGTGACACCGTAACAGAAGTTATCTATGATATAGACACTGAAATCGCCAATGAAGATTTTCCTGTACTGATAAAACCAGTGAGTGAAAACAACGTCATTGTGCATGCTGGTCGCCTAGGCAACTCTCGTTGTGTGCGAATAACATTCAAGGGTGACTGTCTTCCCTCCTACGTGAAGGTTGGCCATTTTTGTCACCAGGTTCGCCCATTTATTCCTAAGCCTATGCAATGTTTCAAGTGCCAGAAGATTGGCCATGTGAAGGGCGTTTGCAGAAATTCCACAGTGTGCCCCTGATGCACTAAACACCACTCAGAAGACGACCGTAGTGCAACTACGTTGAAATGCCCCAACTGCCACGGCGCTCACAGTGCTTCCTCCTAGGACTGTCCTCAGATTAAGAAAGAGATTTATATTCTTACGCAAATGGCGCGAGACAACTCGACTCACAGAGAAGCTGCGCAAAAAGTAAGGCGAAGGCACCATCATCATCGAAGGTCCTCACGAAGGACAGTGCAAAATCTAACGAGAAAGTCAGAAACTCAAGGGAAATCGACAGGCACGGCTCCTAGCATGGCAAACATCTGCGCTGAAAGAGAAGCACCTGGAAGATCTCTCTCACCAAAGGAATGGCCACCCCTTCAGCCTAGACGATCTGTTGCGCCTCAACAGAAGCCGCCTACGCGACCTGTTGAGCCTCAACAGAAGCCGCCTCAAGAACAAGCACAAGATGCTGCAACGGCCGGGAAGCCAGATCTTCGCGTGATGGTGACGCTAAGATCATTAGTGGACACCCTTCGCGTGTTAAGCGACATAAATACACCGTCAGCCAAAAGTGCCCTTCAAGTACTGGACCCGCTTTGTCTAGTGCTAGCAGCCCTAGAGTAGACCGTGGCTAACCCACCACTGTCTTTCAGGGATGAGGTTCGTAAAGCAGCAATACTGCAGTGGAATGCCAGGGGACTGATATCGCGCATTGGCGATTTTCGTCGATTTGTGTACGTCAATATGTTTCCCGTAATCGTCATCTGTGAGCCGAACTTATCAAGTGCAATACGATTCTCGGGATACGAACCTTTTATGTCGTCCACTGTTACTGAAAGCAGCAAGGTTCTAGTGTTCATTAGCCGAGACCTCACTTACATTTTTCAACCTCTACCACCTCATGATGGAAACCAATACGTATGCTGAAGAGTGAAAAAGAGGAGGCTCAACATCACTGTGGTTGGCGCATACCTATCACCATCAAGCCGGTTCGATCAAAAAAGACTACGAGACATCATAGCGCTAACTCCTGACCCGTGTGTTATCATCAGGGATTTTAACGCTCATCATAGATTATAGGGAAGTCAGAATAGCAACATGAAGGGCAGAAACTTGGTGTCGTTTGCCTCCGACAACAAACTTTGGTTACTGAACGATGGCAGTCCTACATTCATTTTTACGTGGCTCCACATACATTAGATGTCTCGACTTGGCTTTTGTTTCGCGAAGACTAGTGAAACATACTGAATGGTTTACGGATATATAAACACATGGGAGTGATCACATTCCAACATACGTAGAGATCAGAGGATTGTCGCCTCCTAAAGTGCACGACATGGATAAAAGAGTGGACTGGAAAACGTTTCAGTCTCGTATGGAAGACCAATGCCAAGAACACATATCCGATTTACAAGAGGCCATCGAGAACACTGTAAAAGAGACTGTGTGTACGATCCCATGCCCTGTAAGAATCATGGGCATCGACATAGAGCTGGAGCGGCTTCGAGCCTTGCGACGATGAGCTGAAAGAAGGTACCGGCGCAGGAAGGACATAGAAGATTTACGGACTGCTAGACGTATGCAGAAGAGGATCAAACGTTGGTTGGACAAGCTAGAATTACAACGCTGGATTACTTTCTGCGAGTCACTCGACCCTCGTAAGCCTTTATCGCAGATATGGAGGACTGTAAGATGTTTGCGCTCATCCTCCATTGGGAAGTCACCATTCAAGGCCTTAGCCCTTTACCAAAATCGACCAGATGTGGACGTTGCTGAAGAGTTCTGCGCCGGATTATCAGGGCAAACTACAGCACTTAGCACTTCACCACTTTCGAGCAGTTGTCCACCACCACGTGATTCCTGTATGGACTTCCTGTTCACCATTCAGAAGCTCAAGGCAGCGCTCACTTCATGCAAACGTACTTCCGCACCAGGACCTGACGGAATATCCTAGAGAGCCCTGTGTCATCTGGGTGAGCGCGCGAGAATAGCTCTACTTCAGCTATATAATGATTGTTGGCTAGAGGGCGCTGTCTCCTTAAGTTGGAAAACTAGTTGTCTAGTACCACTGCTACAACCTGGCAAATCACCATTGCAACTCTCCTCCTATCACCCGATCACATTGGCTAGTTGCGTTGGTAAAGTGATGGAGAGAATGATTCTCGGCCGACTAGAGTGGTACTTGAAATATCATGAGGTCTACCCAAATGCCATGGCTGGCTTTCGACGTGGTCGATCATCAATCGATAGCGTCATCGACCTAATTGTGTAGGTTGAACACGAGAAAGGCCATAAGCATCTTTGCGCCTCTCTGTTCCTTGACGTCAAGGGAGCTTATGATAACGTTACACATGAAGCCGTCCTTACCGCACTAGAAGAGATTGGAGTGGGTGGCCGAATGTTTAAGTGGATACGCAGTTATCTCCAAATGCGATCCTTTTTTGTGAGTACGGAGGCCGGGAACACGTCTGCACATTTCAGTTGTCGTGGCGTTCCCAAATCGGCGTACTGAGTCCCATGCTATTCAATATAACACTAATCGCTCTCCATACGCACCTACCAAACAATATTTACCTATCAACATATGCTGATGACATCTGCATCTGGACATCTGCGGTAACTCGCCTGCAGTTACGAGCGAGAATACACAGAGCTGCTACTGCAACTGCTTTTTATCTCCGCAATTGAGGCCTGGAAATTTCCTCCGGAAAGTGTGCTCTTCTGGCATTTACGCGCGAACCCATGTCGAATTACAGAGTGTCAATTAACGGTCAAAATATACCATATCGTCGATCTCACAAATTTTTGGGTGTCATAGTCGACAGAGACATATCATGCAGCCCTCATGTGTCGTGTTTGAAAAAGCGATTGACAGGCATATGCCATCTTTTCAAGTTTCTCGCTGGAAGGACTTGGTGAACGCAGCCTAATTCTATGTTACGACTGTACAGGGTGCTTTCCCTTGACTTTTTACGATACAGTCTGCCTGCATTATCAAACGCCAGCAAAACAAGTCGACGCATGATACAAAGCGTTCAGGCACTGGCGCTTCGAATATCTCTAGGTCTGCCTAAAGGTGCCTCAACAGTGGCGACTATAGCTTTAGCCAAAGACCCCCTCGTGCAGACCCATATTGAAATTGAAGCTTTGAGGACACACATAAGGCATGTGGGCCGGACTCCCCATCACCACCTAGCCTCTCTAACAGCGGATAGACCTCATACTTCCTTTTGTCGAACAATAACTACACATGGTGACACCCTACCAACTGGTTTTATGCCCACGGCGAGACCTTCAGTTCTATCATGGTGCCTCAAACAGCCAGTCATCAACCTGACAATACCAGGCATCTAGAAAAAACGATTTTTCTCAATACCAGCCCTCAAGCAGCTCGCCTTACTTCTGCTGTACGAAAAGTACCAAGAGTGCACCCACGTCAACACCGACGGCTCCGTCCTGTCAAACATCTCCACTGCGGTGGTCGTTATTCCAACGCACGCCATAACCATCAAATTCAGGACAGCTCATGCAACCACAACACCGGCAGCAGAGCATGCAGCGATTTGCGCTGCACTGCGTTTCATTGACGACCAAAGAACACAACGGTGGACGATTTTCTGCGACTGCAAGGCGGCACTGCAGTCACTTCTGTCAAATCTACGCCGTGGTCCACACGAGCAATTGTTATATGAAACAGCAGAAATGCTACACCATATAACAGAGAAAGGGCACCACGTTATACTTCAGTGGTTGCCAAGCCACTGTGGAAACATCGGTAACGAACGAGCTGATCAAGATGCCCGTTCAGCCCATACAGAAGACAACAACCAGTCAATACCTCTCTCAAGGACCGACACTGCTACGAGGCTCCACATGCTTGCTCGCCAACGCTCCATGGCTCTTTACGCTTGCAAGATTACGATCCCTTGATCCAACGTTAAGCTTACAGCTTCCAACGAATATTCGATGAGGTGACGCTACTGCCCTGTGCAGGCTATAGTTGGGAATCGCGTTTACCCGTGCGTACGCGTTCCGCATAAGGATGGCCGACACCGTCAACTGAGCACACTGCGGATATGAAGAAACAATTCGGCATATCCTGTGTGACTGCCCGGAATACAACCCGGAAAGACAACACCTTTCAAGTACACTAAACAGGTTAGATGACCAACCGCTGTCAGAAGAAAGCATACGGCGCCATCGTCATGACTCATCGTCACAGAAGAAAGCCGTGCAAGCGCTACTTGGCTTCCTGGGAACTACTGGCCTGTCGGAACGCCTCTGAGTGGACTGATTTTGTGTGTGCGCGTGTGTCGGTGTTTTTCTCTTATTTATTTTTTAACTCTCTCTTTCTCTTTCGACCCCTATTCCCCAACCCCAGTGTAGGGTAGCATACCGGATACTAGCATCTGGTTAACCTAACTGCCTTCCTTTTTTTCTCGCTTCTCTTTGTGTCGTTAAAACAGCTACAGAAGACAATCGAAGAGTTGCTAAAACAAAGGTAACATACCGAGAACTCTTCTAAAACCTATGAGTACAGATGGCAGTTACCTTGATGAATGTACGTGAGTGACAATCGCAGCAGTAGAGGTAAATGACCCATAAGAACAGCAAAACAACGCTTTGCCTTCTACTCTACAGAACAACGGGAATATTATATATCTTTGAACAAAATGTCAATTTCGCAGCAGCGACTCACATTTGAAGACATCTACTTTGCCAATATTACACATGCCAGATCACACCCTAGTCAGTACCACTGTGTACAAAAGAACCCAGGTTCTTTTATATCCCTGAATACACTGCTGTAAAGTATTTCGTGCTCTTCAAAAAATATATCAAACATATACGCAATGGTTTGGTGTCCCAGATTTTATCCATTTTACAATGTCTTTTTTTTCCTTATAGATATGTTGTAATGACGTAACAGTAGTTATGCCGTGTTACTCGTTTGTCAATGTTGTTTATTTGCAGGCCAGCCTCTTCTGACTTTCATATAATGCTCGCAATAAACTTTTGTCCCGTTGTTTTATCGTCACAGTGTCCAATATAATATAACTGTATACAATATATGTTTACGCGAAAAAAGGGAATACAGAGGAATATAAATTGTATTATTCCAGTTGTGAAACACCTTATATTAAAGCTCTCCAGCTTTTTTCTTTCCTGCATCCAAAGAATTTACTTTTCGGCGGAGCAACAATATCAGGCAGCTACGAGTCACGAGGGAGTGTTGAGGAAATTTCGGACAACGTGTTGGTCTGCGTGAATGACTGACTGCTGTAAGCTGTGTATATTTTCAGGGCACTTTACTGAAACTAAAAAAAAACAAATGCCACAGCCCATTCTGCCAAGTTTTCACCGTTATACCTACATTTTCGAACGGAGCCCTTCGTTCCATGAAAAAAGAAGCATTATGTTAACTGAGTCTAGAAACACAACCTCCCAATCTTTAAAGGAACCGGTGGCCGACTACTTCGCATAAAATCGATCCAATATAAGCCACACGACCGAAGCAGGCGACACTGCTACGCTGAAACAAGTCAATCACTCCAGGCGCTCATCAAAAGGCGACTCGTAATAAGTGCTGCATCGTGGTGGCGTGGATATTTATCGGCAGCGTTTATAAAAAATGAACAAATCGTCACGTACAGTGATGCCACCTTTATCAAAAATATTTGAATGTCAGCATACTAGATCATTTTTACTCATCGAAACCAATTGAACAACGTGCCCGCAATGCAGTAAACACAGAAAAAAACACTGTGCGACTCGCATGTCGGTTTGAACGACCCATTTTTAAAGAATCTGGCATCATCGGCCGGACTTGACGTCACAAAATTCCGAGCAAGTGCTTCTGACATATGGGACGTTAAACCCCAAATATCAATCAAATCAATCAGTGCGTCTGACATTCTTCGATCTATCGGCTTTTAGGACAACTATAACTGGAGCACGTTTTTTTGTATCTATCTATCTAATCTATCTATCTATCTATCTATCTTCTATCTATCTATCTATCTATCTATCTAGCTATCTATCTATCATATGTCTATTTATCAATCTATCTATCTATCTATCTATCTATCTATACTATCTATCTATCTATCTATCTATCTATCTATCTATCTATCTATCTTCTATCTATCTGTCTGTCTGTCTGTCTGTCTGTCTGTCTGTCTGTCTGTCTGTCTGTCTGTCTGTCCGTCCATCCGTCCGTCCGTTCGTCCGCCCGTCTGTCTCCATGTCTGTCCTGTCTGTCTGTCTGTCTGTCTGTCTGTCTGTCTGTCTGTCTGTCTGTCTGTCTGTCTGTCTGTCTGTCCTGTCCGTCCGTCCGTCCGTCCGTCCGTCCGTCCGTCCGTCCGGCTGTCTTTCTGTCTGTCTGTTCGAGCGATATTGGGCATCAAAGCTACATCGACTGTCTCAAGCTCTGAAAATATCGATAGTGGAGAAAACATTTCGAAAGTAATGAAGTGATAACGTCCAGCGCGTACGTGGTTATGCAAAGCAGGTTTAACGTTCGGAAGACTGTACCCGTGACGCATCGCTCGAAAAGCATTATGAAGCTCCATTAGTACATCAAAAGTCGTTTTGTCGCAGAGGGGTGGGGACCCAGATGAATGAGAAACAGTGACAACGATGTGCAATTCAATTTGTCGCAGGCGATATATATGTACAAAAACACCAGTCCATGTTTTCTGACTCAGACACGTACATGTGGCTATATGAGTGGTCGTCAGCGTTATTTTCCGGTCACGAGATTTTCGCAAAACTCGAACCGACCACTGACAAAAGGACGATGGATAAGCCCATTTGGTGCACTTGGAAGCTCGTGTTCCCTGGGCGTGAAAAAGGAGGCGGCGGCTTCATCACCGTTGTCGGTCGCAATCATTGGTTTTATCGTAGCTTGAACTTCTCGCCAGCTGCTCTCATCGTTTTTACAAATTATACGCGGCGCAGATGTTTTGCACTATTGTCACGGATTGGAGGACACGGGGATAAGAGGGGAGGATGAAGGATTTCAACTAGACACCGCGTCTGGTTTGCTATCCAACGCGGCGGGAAGGAGATTCAGGGATTAAAACGATCAGTAGAGTAAAAGAATAAAACATACAAGAGGTGCCATGATAGGAGTGAACGCCGGATTTCAGACGTTTCTCGTTCCACTGTGGATTGTCCAGTAATGTAGCCTACGCATTTGGAATCATTGTGACAGTAAGCATAGGCATAGAACATCCAGTGCAGGTTCATTCAACTGCTATTGGATGTTTTATGTCTAGTGCTCGTAGTCCCGGAGATGTCGAATTACGTTATACGATGGAGTCGTTCAGCCCTCTGAAGGCTGGTCTTTGATAGAAGTAACATGCTAAATGAGAGAGAAGCAACCTTTTTGGTGATCTGTCGGTGAACAGAATCATTTTGCGACGAGGCTGTATGTAGTTAGGTGTGACCAAAACCCGTCTTTCCTGTAAAACTCCCAGAGCGTACTTGTCCCGTAAATTGGTTGAAATTGGCTGATTGGAATCGGTGCCACATACCCAGAGCAAAAAAACGTCACCTGAAAAATCAATTAGGAAAATTACATGAAATAAGATCAAGTTTGACTAAGTAAGTTCTACTAAATCCGTGTACCACGGATGCAATGACTCACTCTAGAAATGCCACCACCACGGCCAAGATCGAACACTTCAAACTGGTTTTGTACATGACACAAGAAGTTGGGGTACTTCATTTCGATTAAATTGGGTGGTGATATGTTCATTTATTGAGTATTCTTAAGTTAACGGAACAATCAATTCGACCGGCTAACCCGCACTAGACGGTCGGACTACGCTGACCTCGCTGGGGTGCCATATACATTTGCACCTCAACTGTTCGGGGTTGCATGACGTCAGCAATACGTCATCCAGCGCTGGACAGATTGACTGAGGAGCAAATTACCGCTTGGCATTGCATAGCTAGCCATCACTATTTTGCCAGTGTCAGTAGTTCACATGCGACTCTCAGGAGACATCTAAAATCTAGATGGGAGCTGACAGATGAAAACACGTTGTGGGATAGTCAGGGCAAACAGTGGAAGTGCCTCAGACAGGCTGGCCAACGTTTCGATAGGAGGACCTATCTTTGTCAAATGTCTTTGAAAAAGATAAGCCTTCCTATCGAAACTTCGGTCAGCCTGTCCGAGGCCCTTCCACTGTTCACTCTGACTATCCCACTTTGATGGGAAAGTAAAAACGCCATGGTGATTCGCGGCTTACACTTGGGGACGTCGGTACTGCCGCAGCCAGTGTCGACAGTGACGCGCCGCTCTACGAATGGCCCCACGCATGACATTTACCCTCAGGTGACATGCTTCAAGCTATTGGTTTACAAAACAGGCTTTTCCGGGTGGAGGGTGAACAAAAAAAAATAACTGCACACAGAGACACAGGTAATACACAGAAGGTAACTAAATAATTTGCCAAAAACATTGTTGGCTGCAACAGCCCGTGCTGGGCCGTGACACAATTGAAACACATGGGCGAGACGAAACAGTTTGTGCAATAATCAAACCGGTGAGCTCGCAAAGGCAGGGACTACGAAAACAAAAAACGGCGTTTTTGGTTTGTTTTCTTTTTCTCCGTCCTTTTGCGCTTACTGGCTTCATTATGTCACTGTACACTCTAAAAAAAAGAGCGAGTAAAAAGGGTGTCTTTTTGTCCCACAACAGTGATCGTAATCTATATTGCGTTCCATCCTTGCGCTATCGCCCCGCGCCCGGTACATTTCGGTCACGATAGGCATGCCCATTATCAGGGTGACATTGCATTCTCGATAGGAAAGTGGCCAGCGCCGAGTTTTCAAGAAAGGAAGCGTACGCAAGCCTGATGACGATTATTGTCGAGGGACAAAAAGACACCCTTTTTACTCGATATTTTTCTAGAGTGTACGCCAACTATAGCTCGGATGGAGCCTATAAGTGAGTTTGTGTAAGTTCCTTTCCATAAGCAAGACTTCACACCACACAGGATATCCGCAGAAGATGGTGTCTAGAGATGATGAAAATTGGGTGAACAGAAAACAGAATTGTTGTTGTAAACTATCGAACACATTACAAAGACAACGACAGCATAAAGCTTAATGGGACAGGATGGTGCCTAACCACATTATTTCAACAAATTAAAGAAACAATAAGTTTGAGTTGGCCTAGTTATTGATGTTTATACTCACGAATGAAGTTTCTTCAGAATTATTTGACAGTGTACCGTTATAGCGGCTGGCTTGAAGGCCAAAAATCGGGCTGTGATATGACGTCCCTGAATCCGATAATAAAACGCTGCACGCACAAGCTAACGTTCCTACAGTTCTCGGTAAATACGAGGCCCGCATAAAATTGTGTTTACATAAGACGCATGCATCTCTGTTTACGTCCTCTCCTCACTTTGCGTATGACGGATATGAAAACAAACTCTGTTTGCCTTGGCTTGGGGCATTATTGACCCCTCTCCGATTGCGGGCGTATGCTCCTGGCACTCTAGATGAGAAGGAAGGAAGGAAGAAAGGGAAGGAGAGAGGAAGGAAGGAAGGAAGGGAAGGAGAGAGGAAGGAAAAGAAAGGAAAAAGAAGGAAGGAAGGAAAGAAGGAAAGAAGGAAGGAAGGAAGGAAGGAAAGAAAGAAGGAAGGAAGGAGGAAGGAAGGAAGGAAGGAAGGAAGGAAGGAAGGAAGGAAGGAAGGAAGGAAGGAAGGAAGGAAGGAAGGAAGGAAGGAAGGAAGGAAACGAAAGAGAGGAGAGGCAAGGACGTTGCCCAGTTTGGCATAACCAGTGTGCTACCCTGCACCGTAGCAAAGAATGGGTGACATTGAAAGAAGAGTAAAGAAAGAGAGAAAGAGAGGTTAAGCACACACATATTGTCACCGCACAGAGCGGCAGTCGCTAAGAAAACAAAAGAACTTGCGACGGTGCATCTGTGAAATTGTAAAAAGCGGTAAAGGAAGTTAAGGAGCAACCAAATATGCAATACTCGAATGGCGATCAACTCAGTATACCGTTCATATTAAGCAGTAAATATGATTCGTAAATATGTCACTGAAAGTTCGCACATTTACAGCCATGTGCATGTTATTGCTAATTAACCAACACGTCGCGAACAAAGTTTGTTTCCATACCCTAACGACAAGTTTACGATCCGCGATAGTAGGGCTTTATACAATGATATAGTCTTGTGTCTAGCTCGCATATCACCTTATCCAGATTCATTGAACGCAGCACGTACGAGCATAAATGATTAATAATGGCTTGTGATCTGCGCTAAGTAGAGCCTAAATCCGGGCCAAGAACACCGGCTTAGTTCCCCAACGATTTTAGAAAATTAAGGCTGTTCGCCAGGGCAGCTTCGCCGAATGTTCGTCCTCTAATCACCAAACTCATTAGGCTGTGTAACCTTGTCACGTTATTCACGGGAGCCGATCAATCACTTTCAGCCCAATAAAAGCACACGAAACGCACATTGATGACCCGTAACGATGCAGAATCACCTCCTTCCTCCGACTTTTTCTATAGGAACTTGTATAGCAAACATATGTTTCATTTGTAAAGTAATTTGTTGAAGGTATTTCGCGTGAGTCAAGGTTGAACTCTCATTAACTCTACATTTTAGTAGGGGCGCACTTTTCCGGCTATATAGCACAAACGGGTTAAATGTCCGGTCGACTGTTGCTATACGTTTGGAATGGCTGAGTTCTCCCAATCAAACAAATGTGGTAGCCCTGCGATTTTTGTTGATTAGAAACTCTCGCAGGAAACTCTTCAAGGTTTGACATGCCCCCAAAGATTCGGGACTCATTTCAAGGCAGTGATGTGTCAAACGGAAACTTGTTCCGAGTGACCCAATTTAAAAAAAAAAACATGTCATTCTTGATTTAGGTTCAGGCTTAGTTTTTTTTTTTAAATGGAGGATTCGAGATGACAGTGCTTAGCTGGAAACACATATTTTTGTGACACGAAAACAAGTGCACAAGTTCATGAGCAGGATTGAACACACTATTTAGAAAAAAAAAGCTGCTGGCAGCTCCAACCTAAGTACTAGGAAAGCGCAATGTACGCCCTGCCCCCGTGTTTGTCTATTCGCGGCATTGCTTCTCGCCCCCACTACGGGGACTCAAAACTGGCGTTTCGACTCTTTTAAAGGAGATAGTCTTCTTTGGGGACCTTCGCCGCAAAGATTTTTATCTGTCTGTCCGTCTATCTGCTCGTCTGTACATTTCTCTGTTTGTCCGCCCATAAGGTTACCCTAAACGACACGAAAGTGGCCAAATGATACTCCAAACGGCCGACCCCATCCGCAGCGCCCACCAATGTTTCTCAAGATTAAACGTTCATACTTGTGCGATTGTCAATTAAAAAGCAATTATTGCGCATATCTGAGGCACCATAACGACACGTCAATATTCTGTATGTGTGTCTCTTACTGGAAAAGGCATACATAAATAATTCTAAGGACCGTAGCGTTTATCACGTTGCGCTGACCATGCAACGCTTGCACGAAAAGGCAAGTGTTTCCAACGCTTTGCTAAGACGACACGGTGGTGGCACCTACCCGTCGCCTTGCGTTCTACGCCTTATCACCTCCGAGACGGAAGCGCAGGGCACACAAGATTTGTTTTCCAAGATAACTGCCAGATGGCGCTCGTGTCTCACGTGTGACGTGACTTGATGTGCTCGTTCACCTCTGCTGGACGCTCGAAGCACTCTAACGCGGAGCCTCCAGTATACCATTCACCAATTTTCTTGTGCAGAATATCAAATCAACGTTTCGTTCACTGTCTCCAGACGCAAGACTATCGCCTTTCGACGACATTTGCAGTGTAACATGCAGATACAGGGCAAATTTTTTCTAGCTGTCACCTCACTACTTTCCTTGCATTGTTGCCTTTTTCATGTTGTGTCCTGTTTTTTTTTATTGGCACCATCCACTGACCGGGAGAGCTACGTAGCTCTGGGCAGACGTCGCGAGTTCGCTGGCATTTGCCGCTAAGGGCGCAAGGAAAATGAGACTTGCGCATGCGTTCCCTCTCTAGCCCGACCTCAGTCCACCCTCTCATACAAGGGTAGGGGAGAGAGTGCACACCACGCTCGCATCTTGGTGAAGCTAAGAGACCGTTTCTTTCAGACCTACATTGTCAATGATGGACGCCGCTTACATTCACTCAAGAGATGTATTGCCCTCGGGATATTACAGAGATATTTACACCTATACAACGACAAATGCATGCACTATTCAGTACGAATATTTCTGCCCCATGGCTATATATGTACCACAAGGACAAAGCACCCCCCTCCCTAAGAAATCATTTCCGCCATGGCATATACAGTGAAAAGTTCCAATTTCAAGGGGGTGTTTTCCCGAAATCAAGGAAGTGCGCCCAGTCCTCCTCCCGAAAAGTATTTCTGGCTACGCCCCTCATGCCACATGATACTGGCGAGCGAGGTCATAAATGGGCAAAAGGGCGTAAACTGGCGTCACATCTCTCTACTGGTCCGTGTTCTTATTCAACAGTATAGTGACCTATAGCAGTAATCAACACCAACTTTCTGTGCTATCAACGCTCAGCCCCAGTAAGACAGCCAGCAGTGTAGCTTACACTAGCCACCCGGAGTTGCACAAGAGAATAGCAGAGCAAACCACACGCATACTTGCACACGCATATACATGCTTGATTGCACTCCTACGAGGCGAAAGTGAAGATAACGTTAGATTTAGTTCCTTGGAGTATCCTAAAGTGAGAATGGTGATCACACATGCTGAACAAAAGATCAGACCTCAAATTTGATTACGCAAACCACAGTTCGCTTGTATGTACCGGTAGTACAGGGGTTATACCAAGTTATATAAGAGGCTGCAGTGGACTGGAGCTATCGCGGTTGTCACCGTAGTTTTGAGCAAATGCACTTTTTTTCAGCGAAGCTCTATATAGTTACACGTTCTGTCGGATCTGTCTCTGGACAAAATATGCGCTAGCAAACAATTTTCGTTGTCAATCGCCTTTTCCGCATTGCCCTCTGTCATCGTCGATTCCGGAAGCCATGGCGATACCACGGATTGACGTCAGTCATTTTAGCTTTCCGGGCTCGCGACGTTTCTTGACAGTGGCATGAATCCTAAAATTCTCGTACACAAAAGCAAATGAAGCGCTTCAGTGCCTTCAACTAATCCAGGCACGTATGCTGACGCCCTCTCATCCTCTAGTCGAGAATTCCGAAGAATCTTCAAAAGAGACGCGAATGGTGAGCGATATTTCCGTCAAGTTGACGGAGGATTTGTTGCACGAGCTCTAAGCCACTGGCAAGAGGAAAAAAAGAACCTGGTCTCAAAGAAACGCGATCTATACGAAACAATTTTCTATGTTTTTTTTTACTGACCGAATCCACAAAGCGATGCACACACAACAGTTCCGTTCTTCTTTTCTTTGAACACACAGCTCACGTTCCCCGCCTCTCTCTAACAGTACAAAAAGAAGAAAAACCACGAACAAACAACACGTCGGGTTTGCTATTACTGTATGCGGAAGGGCTCTTTTCGATTACGAGCCCACCGGCACTTTCACGTCAGACAAAAAGAAATACTAAATAAGCAACACAATCTCGTGTAATCGAAGTATATATACTTCGATTACACAATATCACGTCTGACCCACCCACTGTACTTTTGCTTTTATTTAAATTTTTAGCGGTAGCATTGGCATCGGCGTCTCGCGGTCCATTTCCGGTAGAAAAAAAAACTACGGAGTGCTGTGTCATCACAGAATTACGTCTGACCCCGATGTGAACTTTCTATTTCCTTTTATTGTTTGTTGGATCATATAGAGTAACAGCGCCTCTCGATGCGAGTGGACGTTGGTAAGAGCGAGCAGCAAATTTCCAGTGTAGTGCAGGTGCAACAAGTGCGTAGTGCGAGTGCCATATGTAGCGGCACAGCTGCGAACCGACCATGTTACTTGTCTACCGGGGTGGAACACCAGAAATATATGACAGAGAACGTTATAAACTAATAAGCAAAAAAGGAGGCGGAGTCAAGCGTTTCAGTCCTTGTCACCAGATGCACTTGACTGTCAAGGAAAAGAGCCTTTCGGACGTCGGTTTACACGAAGGATTCTCGCGCACTAGTGTCATGACACCGTAAAGAGAACGATATATTTTACGGCACGAGCCAACGTCTGTCGTAATTCAGGCACCACAGCTGTTGTAGAGTGCTCCCATATGTGGAATTGGTGCTTGGTTTACCTGCACCAGGTTAGCGAAGTTCACGTAGCTCGAGGTGGCGTGTTCGGCTCATACGTAACGAACATCACACAACAGAAAGGAGAGCGAGAGAAAAGGTTCAATAAAATTAAGGTAATTGTACTTCACCGAGTGTTCCTGCAAATCACATGTGAGCCAAGTCTTTTCATTACCACTTAATGCGACTGCAACTGCTCCGAAGGGCAATAAACTCAGACATCGATATAACAAATTTGTATGTAACAAATAATTGGTTATAACGACGTTAGTGACCAGAAGCTTTAGCATAGGAGATAATCGGATGTAACGAAGTGCTTTCGTGGCACGTGTGGGCATCATAGAGAGGTCTGAGTGTATTTCATATTGACTGGTAACGTGAATATAAATATGGGGTATAAATCAAAACTGCTCACTAAGTAACCACAGCGCGACTAACTCCCGTGTAATCGAATGCTCATTAACTCCTTATGTTGCCAATAAATAGAAAAAAACAAACATTTTCGCTCACTCGGAATGTGACTATTACTCAGAAGAAAGCCAAACTAAATTAACTTTATTTCGACCGGCATTCGACCGGAACACTCGAAGTACCGCCATCTCGCACCTTTCCATCATATACAAGTACCGTCATTCAGTGGACATTCCAAATACTAAACGAGATGTGGCTACCTACTATTACTACTACTGCTACTACTACTACTACACACACATACACATACACATACATACATACATACATACATACATACATACATACATACATACATACATACATACATACATACATACATACATACATACATACATACATACATACATACGTACGTCATACGTACATACATACATACATACATACATACATACATACATACATACATACATACATACATACATACATACATACATACATACATACATACATACATACATACATACATACATACATACATACATACATACATCGGGGACGCACGACCCACGGCTTGAGGAGCTTCGCCCATAAAAAATTGAAATAGATTTTACACAATTTGCAGTGTCAATCCTTTCAGACACAAGCCAGCGAAATAACGGTAATATTTTTTTTTGTTCAGCAGCTGTAATACGCCCGCAACTGCAACTTTTGTGAGTGAAGGGTATCGACACTGCTCTCTGTAAACATGACGCCACACATTTCAGTGTTATTCGCTTATGTCATACAAGGCATGCGTTAAAAAAAAGCCCCCTGCCGTTGTACACAATTTCAGGCCATTCCTTTGTGCTTTCGGCAACTTCCTCAGTGGACCTCGTGCGGTTGGAGTTGAAGGAATAACCTCATTAAGTGGTGCGGACGAGATTTGCCGCTAATTTGATAAGCCTCCACAGCGAAAACATTCAACCGCTGGGACCCAATTAAAGCAAAACAAGCCCCCCCCCCCCCCCCACGAAACTTCTTTCTTTTTTCTTAGGGCCACAAGAACGAAATTCGGGAATCGACAAGCGCCTAATAGGTACGGTACGCGAACGCTCGAAAGGCCCTTTGTTACGAGCCTGAGCTGGCGTCTTCCGTTCGTTTCCCACTCACACTCGAGATTCGTTTCGCGTTTTGCCTCCTTTCTTTTCTGTAAGTCACGGGTTCAAGACTTCCTCCGACTAACTTGTCAGAGTTCATTATAGACTCGCCCACGAATATACTCAACTTGCTACTTTTCTTTCTTTTCCTGTTTTTCCCTGTCTACTTCCTTTCATTTTTTTTCATTCCATGTTCCGCTTCCTACGTTTTTTCTAACTCTTGTTCTTTTTTCTTCCTTTCTTTCTTTTATTTATTGGTTTTTATTGATATTTTGTCTCTTGATCTCATTCTTTTGTGAAAAGTAATCGGATTATCAACTTTAGATCTGTTGTCAGTTGCTTTTCTTCTCACCTTTTTGTACATGCAAAGAAATTGTGTAATTTTTGTATATGCTTATATGCAAAAAAATTGTGTAAAAAAACGCTTTGCAACGTTGTTTCATTCCGTTATTTAGTGTGTTTCATGTATGCTCACCCTACTTGGACTTTTTGTCCGCAGTTTTCTATAAATAATTAAAAAATGTCTCATTAGGTCCTCCCATAAAAACACACACATACACGCTCCCTCGCAAACACACACTTGCTACGGTACACAGGTACTTCTCGTGCTGAGCTGGCGAGTTTGTGTGAAAGGTATGACCCTGCGCTCCCTATGATTAGGAGTAAAATGACATATACTGGCGAAGCCTGGGCTCTCCTTACTTTTTCGTTCTGTAACAGTTTCTTTTTAACGAACCAGTTCATTACTTATCATCCGCAGTGCTGACTCGCCGATCTTAGCATTAAGGAGACTGCAGCTTAGTAGGGGTCTAATTAAGGAACAAAAAAGCGAAATGAATGGTCAAGAATAAACGGCCTTTGATCGCACTGGAAAACGAAAGAAATATGTATATATACGTGTTATGTCGTAAACTAGTATAGTCAGCTTGAGTGCGTTTATTATAGAACCTTACAAATAAAGTTACCGTTAATGCCACATGCCGTGTCCACACTGGCTCTAACTAAAATCACACTTATTCGCTACGTGACCAAGTGCTTGAAATAAATTAGGAAAATGTATCGAGCGCAGCACGGAATTTTCGCAAGAGCAGTGAATGCATAAGTTATTCAAAGGGGATTTCATCTGCAGATATTGAAAACCATCACTAGTTCACACTCGCCCTGTCTCAAGATAGATGCGTTTTTGTTTAAGTGCTGCACGTTAGGTTACATCGCTGGAGCTGACCGAAATTTTCGGACGCGTGGTGTTTTAAGTGCGAAGCACTTTAGCCGCCTACTTGCCGTCCGTTTATACATTTCATGTGGCACGACCACGCTCTCAGTGAAGAGCTCAATACAAGCGGTAAATGCTCAAAGCCAGAATAAAAGGATGCAACAAAGCCTAAAATGTTAATATTAACCAAAATAGCAAAAAAAGCAATCACAGTAATTAACTGAAAGCTAAGCTGCGACTTATTTTGGATCTACGCTAGAGAGGGCGCCACTACCTCGCCAAGTGAACAAATGGCCTTCCCCGTACCCTTCGCTGGCACTACGTTGCTACGGCTGGTTGAGGAGGCAACCTGACGTAACTCCCTGCAAACGACGCGTATATGAACCGGCGTGACAAGCGAGAAGTTGAGAAGGAATGAGGCAACATGATAAAGGAAACTCAGGTATGCTGTTCGAGGTACAAAGCTCGAAAAACGAAGACAGCGATATAGACAGAAACTAGACGAGTTTAAAGTCACAAGACATTTGAAAGACACACGACAGTTCAAAGTGAGTGCTCGTATAAGACACAAGACGTATAAGACGCTGACTTTCCACTGTCTTGTGTCCTTCTTTGCCTCTGTCTTCGTTTTTCGCGCTGTTTACCTCCAACAATGAATCGTTATCAACTTGCCCAGTTTTCAATTGTACGCAGGTATGTCAACCAGTCTAGAAGGGCCGGCATATATGCTACTTTAGACTATGCAAGGGAATGTGTAGGCCTTAAAAATAGAGCAACAGAGAGAGAGACAAGAGAAAGAAAGCACGCACAAAACCGCGCACTTCGCATTCATGAAACGTCATTAGTCGTCGAAGCGCTACAAAAAGTGGTGCACGTCAAACACCGACTTTTCGTGCGGCAAAAACTGTACGCTTACGTCAAGTATTAGCGTCATCTACACTTGGGAAATCGCATTAGTGGGAGCATTCCGAACGGGAACAGCTGAGTACCCACGCTATACGCACTTTCTCTGCTTTCAAATAGTGAACCTGCCATGCGGTCTTTCCTCTCTCGCTCATTTTCTTTGTAGTAAAGCGATCGTTTGATACAAGCGCTCCTTAGGTTGTAGCTGCGTCCCTGTTATAAATACGAAGCATTTCTTAGCGAACTATTTATCTAGCCGCTTACGACTTTTAGCTCTCCTGGCCGTTTCGATAATGGTATCAATACCAAACTTGGTGTGGCATAACATGACTGTATGCAGAACATACTTGGCTAGTCATAACATGAAAATCTTGACGTGTATGTCAATAATGTCATGACTTATATTTCATGGTCCTGCAGCTCTTGCGGTGGTTTCGTTCACATATCATGTTGCAAAATTGGTATGGTATGACATGATTGCACGGCGAACACAAGCGACAGACCCCAACATAAAAATTATGACATGCGTGTCATGTAACAACATGACTACACGCCATGGTCATGATGCGCTGGCGGCCGTTTTGCTAGCTTCCCTTGTACCAAAATTTTGTGTTACGGGACGTGAATGGATGACTAGCGTATGCTACTGGTGTAAACATGATAAACATGAGATACGTATCATGTAACAACATGACTACATGCTATGCTCATGATGCGCTCACGACTGTTTCTCTAGCGTCACATGTAAACACTCGATATTATGCGACGCGAAGGGACGACATAGGTAAATGACACATCCAAACATGATAATCACGACATGCGTTTCATGTAACAACATGACTACATGCCACACTCATGATGTGCTCGTGGCCGTTTCGCTAGCTTCACATATGCCAAATTTGGTATTACCTGACGTCAATAGATGACGAAGGTATGTGACTGGTGGAAACATGATAATCATGAAATGCGTGTCATGGGAAAACATGACTACATGAAAGGCGCCAATATAATTCTACGTGACGCAATACACGTGATCGCCGGCGTTCATTTCATTGCGTCACGCCATCGTTGCCACGCCAGGCGCCGGTCCTGCCATATACTCGAAGGCGCGCACCGCTCTGCGTTGCTTTGACGCATGCGCGTTTCAGCGCGTCCAGCGTCCCTCCGTCCCGAAAAGGGGGAGACGCAGTGTTGTCTGGGTAACGCATCTGCGCGAAATGCAGCAGGTCGCATTTCGCGCCGGTTGCCGTCGGGCCGTGCAGACGGACGCTGGTCGCGCCTGGCGTCAGACTATAGAGTGCTCGCCTTTTGCTAACGTAGCGTCATTGTACCCAGCGTGCGCCTACGTCAACGCTACGTTGGAGTATATTGGATCTTTATAATGTGCTCACTGCCATTTTCCTAGCTCCACATATACCAAAAACGTGACGTCAATGACTGATGAAATATTTGACTGGTGCAAGCATGACAATTCTAACACGCGTGTCATGTAAGAACATCACAACATACCACGCTCACAGCGTGGTCGCAGCCGTTTCACTAGCTCCACATATTCTAAATTTGGTATCACATGACGTGAATGAATGGCGAAGGTAAAGACACATTCAAACCTGATCATCATGATAAGAAAGTCATGTACGGCATCATTCACCTCAACCTCCTAACGTTGTGCTGATTTTAAAGTGACACATCAACATTTCTCATTCGTGCTTCGCATATCATCGATTCCCACTGTACGTGAGATCCGCCAATTTTTAGGGGCGAAGCTTCCTAAAGCGTTACCCGTTCGTCCCACGTAGTCGTAGTCGTAGTGTGTAACCAGTGTTACATTTTGACCTGCAAGGTGGTGTCGGTGGAAGATTTCTCCTGTGCTTTGTTGAACAGTGAAAAGTTCGTGGCGTGCGCGTTAACTAAAAGCTGAATGATCCTGTCTCTCATTCCCCATCAGCAGCCATTGGCATTTACGTTGAGCACTACCTGACAAGAAAGAGTTGCTACGTTTTAATCGCTTGGCGTAACCTTCTTGGTTTTTAGAAAGGTTTAGCGACCGTTGGGCCGCAGTGCCATGAATACAGTGAACTAGTAAGTACCATGAATTTGAGGTGATTAAAGGTGGGAAGTAGGCACGAAGCGCAAGCCATAAGAAAGTGTGCGTGTGCCTCCTCTCATTCAGTCCTTGGAATGTCCGCTGGATGGCGGTGCTTCTATATGGGTAATATATGATGAAAATATGCGAGACGGTGGTATTTGGAGTGTTGAATACATGGACGAACGGACACACAGACAGATGCATGGATGGACGCATGAGTGGACGCAGGGGCGGATGCATGGACAAACGCAGGGACTGATGCACGAACAGACGCACGCACGGACGGGCGGAAGCAAGAACGAATGGACGGACGAATGCTTCGCCCCACTCTCCATTATTCACTCCGTGGATATGCTGCCATTTATTGTTTATTTGTTGGTTTCGTGGTTTGAATATCAATTTCAGTACAAAGTAGGCGCATTTCAGGTTAAAAGGCCCACGCTACCGGTGGGTATTCTAAAAATACTGAAGTATGGCTGCCGCTCAAACATGGAATTTGGAGCACACATCCTACTCCAATAAGCATACAACCACATAAGTTATGGGGATTGAAGAGGTTAACGTAAGCCTAGCCAACGATTGTAGTGTTGGACCAATGAAGTCCGGGAACCATGTCTGGGTACAACCACATATCCCATAGTACCACTCTCCCATAGTAGAGTACTAATTACTCTAAATCGTTAACCACTCTTTCTAAACACACAACCACATATAGAATACTCACGGCACTTGGAATCGCCTATGCACGATGGGTGAAGTAGGGCCTTGAAAGACAGGCCTACGGGACAGCTTTATGCTCTCCCACAGCAGAGTACCTAGTACTCTAACTCGTTAACCACATTTTCTAAAAACACAAATACGTCGTTGGACAGTTGCGCTTATTCTCTAAACAAAATACGTCGTTTGACAGTTGCGCTTTGCACCATCAGCAGCTAGTGGTTCTCGCCTCTTACTTCGTCATCTTTGCTAACGTCTCAGGGCGTCCCTGGGCTGGTGGACGCCCGTCACGTCAAGCCAGTCCCCGAAGAACGCGCTAGCCTTTGAAGTAGTCGTTCCCTTGGGGAATAGTCCAGAAGTCGTCGTTGACGCGACCTATTAATTTGCATTTTTCACACATGGTGGCGTTGCCATGCGGCATCCGTCGTAACTGTCGTTTGTGGGTTGTCCACGCAGCCAGCTCATTCCGTCCTTCAGTCGGCTTCACTTTAGCGGCTCGCTGGTGTTTTATATTTTGTCGCTGGCAATTTCTACTACGGTTATTGTGAAGTCGGACAGTTACTGCGAGTGATAGCAGCAATGATTTAAACATTATTGTTTGCTTGCTGAGCTAGAAGAATAAAAAAAATATGTTGTATACTGCTGTGCAGACGCCGTGCAGTCAAAGGCGAGATTTCCTGATGTGCACGAGCACGGCCGCTCGGTCATCCCCAGCAGTGGACGAGCAGAGTTCACAAAGCTGTACACCACAGCAGACGATAAGCCCGGCGTTCGAAACTTCTTTTGCTTGAATATACGCCGCACATGCGTTTCTCAACACGCAATGTGGGATATAATACATGCTGGAGTCAATGACCTTCTCAGCAAAGCCTTGACAACACGGGGGCTGCAGCTGAAAATACTACTTAGGTCGAAGGGACGGGCACACTGGTGGCGGCTGCCGGTGGGCAGGCTGCACGTTCCCCCAAACGACAGCCAACTTGGGCTTGCACCAGCGCCCTCTCTAGGTGGTGAAAGCTGCGAATAGTAGGAATCGAAGAGGTGTAATGAGTACAGCACTCTAGAGGCCAGAGCTTCCAAGTAACTGTTAACAGTGATGCCGCACTGGCTCAAATCATCGACGCATCCCACCTCATTATCAGAAGAGAGCGCGTTGTCGTCGTGCCCTTGGGACCCCAAGTCACTCAAGTCACCATTCTGTTCCCGCCGTGCCACGTCCCCAGCGTGGTCCTCACGCAATCATTGTCTCTCTACGGGAAGGTGCTGCGCATTAGCAGAGAACTCAATGGGTCGCCTCCCATCGTGAACCCTGGGACGCGATGCGTTCGGATGGAAATGAAGGCATCGTCACCGGTGCCCAACTACCTCAAGGTCGCAGGACATCGAGTGACCAGTGAGTGGGATCCAGTGATCCAGTGAAAGAGATCCAGTGAGTGTGCCGTCAATGTGGACACAGTGAGCACTTCCGCGTGAACTGCAGAGGTTCGTTTTGTGAAAGGTGTGGCGTTTATGGCCATGACGGGAAGGGATGCTCGCTGCCGTGTTGTCATTGTGGTGAAGTGCATACCACCATCGCTTGCACCATAAGGCCGTCGTAATCCGAGGTGGTGTCCAAGAATTACACGCCACTTCTACCAGGAACATAATGCAAGAACAAGGACGTCATATCGTCCACGCCAGGCCCGGATATTTGCCAGGATGAAGTTGGGCAAATTGAGACGCCGCACTAGACACCACACCAAACGCTTGCAGTGTCTCCATTCAGCCCGGACCAGGCAACCTCTCAAGGTGCGGATGATCGACCCAGTAGCCCGCGACCAGTGATGATTCCCACAGAATCAAAGGTCGAGCCCTCGCCAGAGGAGGCGCCTCTCAATGAACGCGTCGCGGATGGTGACGTGATATTTGATGCTTACCTCATGACTGCGCAGCCCTCTGTTAATCCTCCTATCATTGAAGAGACTTTGTCACAAGGTGACCAGGTTTCCATCAACGAGGACTCAAACAGCACTGTTCGTGACACGGCCCTGCACATACACGACAAGAGCACGCCAAGAGACATCAGCCGGGACAATATAGACCTGTTTGTACCAACGTCACTCAAGAGCCTCGGCATCAAGCGCCACAACAGCGACTCGGAGGCCCCCAACAGAGACAGAAGTCCCCTGTGAACCTCGACGTGGCCCCGAAAGCCCCGCGCTTCCGGTGGGTCGCCTGGTCGTAAGAAGTGATTGAGCTGCTTGCTTGGCACCCACTCCCAAGTCTGTCAGAACTGTGCATCGTCTAGTATACAGGTTAGTCTTTAGTGGTTATGATGGCTACCTCATTTAATATTATTGCATTCAACGTTAAAGGTTTTCGCAGCCCGGTAAAGCAGGTGGAGGTGATTAGTGTAGCCCGTGCTGCAAATTGTTAAGGTTTGGGCCTGCAGGAAACTAAATTTTTTTTTCTGTATCCGGCATCAGTGCTTTTCAACGAAAGTTAGATTGCTATTTCTCTTTCGCTACAACTCGTTTTACGCGAGTTGGCATTAATAAAGTTATACGGCCTTTATTGATAGGTCACCATGTTTTTTATGACAGCGTCGTAGAATTCATGCTTTGGATTATTCATGTTCTTGTTGTCGTTCACTTGTGGCTCATACCCACTGTAGGAGATCAGCCAATAATTGAGTGGTCCTATAAAGTATTATTCTATTTTGGAGCAAAGGAACTTACAAATTGAAAATGCTACAAATTTCAGAATGAAATTTAGATGATCACTCATGTGTACTTACTATGAAGTTTTTCTATTAGTTATAGATAATAACCTACATCAAAACCTATCTTCAAGAAACAGAAAAAAGGGAGAAGTTATGTGTATGTCGACACAGAAGAATAATATTAGTTTGTTAGTCTTTTTTTTCATTAGGATGATTCCACACTGCCTCGCAAACTTTCGCACTGGCCAAACCCAGAAATGGAGGGCTCTAAAGGACAGAATCACGGGCATGTATAAATTCATTCCAATAGCACGCAAAGGATTTTCTAACTTGAATCTACGAGCTGTAGTAAATCGTCTACATGCCAAAAAGTAATGATCTATAGTTTCTGGCTCGCCACAGAAAGCGCACATTGGAGAAAGAGCCTGAACAGACTTGTGTTGGTAGAAATTTTGTTTGGGCACCTTACAGCCCAGCCTCGTAATTGCGACTGCTAGTTTACATGTGTCGCAAGAGGATCGGTGCCAGGGATGTAATGATTTCCGATATTCAGTCGAATTTTGAGTGATGTGCCTGTGGAGCATTTCATAATGGTACGCCTGCGAAATCACGCAGCCGTTACATAAGTGGATGGTGGATTTTACCTACTTTTCTTTTCGAATGAGGATACTCTGTGTGCATACAACGTTGGTGTGTATGCGCCTGACAAGCTGGGCAGTCTAATGATTTTTTTTTCAAAATTTTGATGTTTTTTTTTCTGTATACGGTCATCACGTAATTCTAACTAGAGACTTTAACTGTGTGTGCTAAATACGCGAAGCGATGTGCAAGATCCTAGCTGGGGTCGGTCTATACATGAAATTTATGTGAGCTGTGACACCTTGTCCAGCAATTTTCATTGCTGGATGCACACAATGTCATACACGGGAATATGTTTCTTTGCACAGGGCGCCGTGGGCCATCCTCCAGCAGACTAGACCAGACTTATATCCCGCATGCTTCAGAGGCGTTTGTCTCCAACTTGCGTGTTCCGCCCATCCCACCTTCACCTGTGTACATCTCTGACCATTCAAATACCAGCAGCCGACCCCACACCTCTACCAATCCCCCGACCCATACACACACAGATAATAGTTAAACCTCTCCCAAGAAACACCCACGTTACCTACCATTCGGCCCGCCGCCAGGCCCGTGCAAAAGCTCTCCACAAATACTACGGTTCTGAAGAGGACGCCGTATGGGTGGATGCAGCTTGCACGGGCGACGACGCGGCAGTTGCAGTCATTGATCGCACACTCCAACCCATTGCAACTCTCCACCTTCCTCCTGCATCCGCCCCGGGATCCTCGGAAGAAGCGGCGTTCGCGCTTGCCCTCGCACACACTGATGCCCGGTACGTCCTTTCCGACTCGAAAACCGCGATTTCTAAATTTCGCGCGAGGACGAGTCCACGAGAGCGCTTTCAGAATTCTCAGCTCGCCCGCCAAAAACCCAGCCCGCCATGTGGAGCTGATCTGGGTGCCTGCGCACTCTGGAAATCCCGGCAACGAAGCCGCCAAATACCACGCCCGAGGTCTCATCAACCGGGCGGCGGCGGAATCGGAGTCGGGCTCTTCCAGGGAGCGCATGCATTCGTTCAACGAGATGACCCAGTCATATCGCGCCGAACGCCAGCTATACCCACCACCCGACCGATCCCTCAAAAATTGTCACCAAATATTATGGCGTCGCCTTCAGACCCGCACCCTTCCCTCCCCCTATTTTCTTTCCCGCATTTACCCGGGAGCGTACGCCCCGTCCTGTCCTCAATGCACTCACCCCCACGCTACCCTTACCCACATTATCATGGAATGCCCGGCGGACCCTCCCCCGCGGGGTCCGGAGCCACTGACCACATGGGAGGAATGGGAGACCTTGCTGCGCTCGACGGACCCGGCCAAGCAGAAAATCGCCACTGACCGGGCCGCCTACGTCATGGAACTGCATGAACTCATGAACGCATAGCGCAGTGGGGTCGTGCGGGGACCCTGGGACGTAGGTGCCCAAATCCCTTGGTCTAATAAAGTTTTACCTCCTCCTCCTCTGACCATCGTCCGATTCTCTTAGAACTCAACATTTTATCTTATTTTCGGAAAAACTGTGGCGTCTTGATGTTCGCGTCTTCCAGGGTGCGTGCTCTCGGTCAAATTTGTCCTGTGCAATACGGGTGTCACTCGCTGCGTCTGGTCCACATATATTAGATGCGCTTAAAACGCATAGGCACCTGCACAGCTGAGTGGAAGGGTGTTCGCTTCGTCATCGCGTTTCTGAGGAACTGACCGATACTGCAGCGAAGTTGCACATCGCCTTGCACATCGTCTCCCCTGATGCGAGCTTGACAGCATGAACTACGTGAACGCTTCCAGCGTTTGATGGCCGCCTCGTCTATGGCGGGCCGCTGCATGACGTTGTAGGTACAACGCCTGTGCACACCCTGAGGTGCTACGCTATGCGAGGCAATTGTGTTTGGCCAGTCACAATCCTCTGTTCTTATGACCACGCAGACACCACCTTCACAACCGCTTCGTGCGCTTGATGGATTCCAATTTTTGGTACATTTCGAAGTGATGACATGTTCAGCCATGTGGAATAAGTGTGATAGAATTCCGCCTATGCTAAGAGGTTTGCCTCGTGCTCCTCAACAAGCTGCGATTCTCTGCACGTCCCTTCATCACCCGAAGAGGTAAAGGTAGCATTACAATCTATGAAAGGGGGACGAGCCCTGGGCCAGGCAGTTTTCCAGTTTAATTTTACTATCAGTTTAGAATGAGCTTGCTATTTTAACCACCTTTATCCGACGATGATTCGAGATTGGTGTCTTTCCATTAGGTTTTCGAGATGGCGGCATTGTACTAATCCCAAAAGCTGACGCTTCCTCTGTAAGTCTTGAAGATTGGAGACCTATCACGCTTCTTAACGTTGACTATAAGATATTCGCGACGGTGATCGTTCAACGTTTGAGGGCTTTGTTGAACACGCTGGTGGGTCATCACCAGGCTTCATCAATGCCTGGACGAGAAATACACAGCTTGTCCTTCACCAACAGGGATATCATAGCCTATATATACTCTGTCGCGTAGGCGCGTGGTCTCTTTGATTGTTATGTGGGGCTTAACGTCCCAAAACCACCATATGATTATGAGAGACGCCGTAGTGGAGGGCTGCGGAAATCTAGACCACCTGGGGATCTTTAACGTGCGCCCCAAATCTGAGCACACGGGCCTACAACATTCCCGCCTCCATTGTAAATGCAGCCGCCACAGCCAGGATTCGATCCGTGACCTGCGGGTCAGCAGCCAAGTACCTTAGCCACTAGACCACCGTGGTGGGGCGCGTGGTCTCCTTGTGTCTTTGGATCAAGAGAAAACATTGCCCGACTAGAGCACACGTTGATCTTAAAGTGCAAGCAGCTTTCAGTTTTCCTTGTTCTTTTGTGGAAGTAGTTAGACACACCTACTCTGGTATAAAAAGCACACTAGTTCTAGATAGTTGGGAGAGAGAGAGAGAGAGATCAAGGATGCAAGGAAGGCAGGGAGGTTAAACCAGACGCAAAATTCCGATTGGCTACCCTGCACTGGGGAAGGTATTAAAGAGGAGAAAGAAGGTTGCAGAATGATGAGAAGGTACAACAACAATCACGTAGCACCCTCGGGGAGCACACACAGTCTACAGGCGGGTCGCCCAGGTTTGGTTGACTTAATGTAAAGTAGCAGTGCTTTAGTTGCTTTAATGCGCAACTGAGCAATGCCCAAGGTCCTAGTATCTTCTGCACACAAAATGGTCCGGGGTCAAGTCGATTCAAAACCATCCGGAGCTGGCATCGCTGTGTGTCGTAGCAAGCGCAGCTGCACAGGACGTGTTCGATGGTCTCTTCAGCTCCGCAGTAGTCGCATGTAGGAGTGTCTGCCATACCAATGCGAAAGGAGTACACCTTTGTAAATGCAACACCCAACCAAAGGCGGCATAACAGTGTCGCATCGGAGCGGGAAAGTTGTGATGGTAGCTTTAGCTTGAGCGATGGATCCAGTTCATAAAATTGACATTTTTGGAAGCTGGTAGACGACCAGAACGTGCTGTGAGCTCTCGAGCCAGCAGGTAAAGTTTGTCTTGCTGCATCATTCCTTGATAGAGGAATCGGGACTGCACGGGTTTCTTCTCATGGGCTGAGCGGGCTGCATCATCGGCTAATTGATTTCCGGTAATACCGATATGTCCAGGCAGCCATTGATAATAATATCATGCCCTCGCGCTAGAGCTTCATGATGGCAATGTCTTATTTCTTGTACCAGTTGGTCATGACTCCTTCTACGCATAGCAGAGTGCAAACTCTGAAGCGCTCTGCCTTCGAATCACAGAATATGACCCATTTTCCTGTACGTTTCTTGAACGAGATATTGTAAGCAGCCCTTATAACAGCAAGCTCTGATGCCGTAGATGTAGTCATATGTGACAACTTAAACTTGATTGTCGTTTCTGCAGCCGGAATTAGAGCGGCACCTGATGAGCTGCTGGACGAGATGAACCCATCAGTGTATATCTGCGTTCGGTCTAAGTACAAACTCATGTAATAATAGCAGTGTTTGCTTGCTTCAATGCTACTCTGGAGTGATTGCTTTTCGTTTTGATTCCCGGAATTTTTGACGTACTTGCGGCTGGTCGAGGCACCACAAAGGACATGTCGTTCTCGCAGCTGGCGTATATCCTGATGGAATGCTGTTTAGGTGCTTGGCTATGACGTCTGAAAACGTAGCACGTGGTCTCCGGAAGGTAGAAGGGCCAGTGGCGTCGGGGACACGGCTAGCATGTCGAATGTGCGCTCTGAGGCAATCCAACTATATATGTCCTGACCGGATGTCTTTGGCAAGCATGATTGTTGGCATAAGTAGAAGCGCATCGGGCAGTCCTAGGCAGACACGCAACGCAGTGCCTGACCCTGCAAACTCTCCAATGAATGAGTATTCGATTTGCAAGTGTTAGTCAGTACCGGCAAGCTGTAGCGCAATAGACCCAGAAATAGGGCCCTGTACAGCTGTAGCATGGAGGCCACAGAAGTACCCCAAGCTTTACCGCACAAGAATTTCATGATATGCACAATAGATAGCAGCCTCTTCTTCAAGTACGCACAATGTGGGCTCCACGAAAGACTTCTGTCGATTATTATGCCCAGGAAAACGATGCGTCCGTGCATATTGACACTCTGCCCATTGATGTAAATAGGGTATGGCGTCATTGGTTTGCGTGTAAATGCCATGAACGCGCACTTCACAGTTGATATATCTAGGCCTTGTTTTTGAAGGTAGGCAGTTGTGAGGGTTGCTGCCCGCTGTTGTTAAACAATGAAAAGTTCATGGCGTGCGCATTGACTAAAAGCCGAATTCTCCTTTCTCTGATTTCCAATTAGCAGCCATTGACATGTGCATCAAGCACAATCTGACAGGAAAACGTTGTTACGTTATACTCGCTGGGCGTAACCTCCTTGGTTTTAGAATGGTTTAGCGAGCGTTGGGACGCAGTGTCATGAATACAGTGAACTAGTATATACCATGAACTCGAGTTGGTTGAAAGTGGGAAGTAGTCACGAAGCGCAAGCCGTAAGAGAGTCTGCGTGTGCCACCTCTCGTTTAGTCCTTGGAATGTCCGCTGGATGGCGGTGCTTCTATATGGGGAACATAAGATGAAAAGATGCGAGATGGTGGTACTTTGAGTTTTAAATAGATGGACGAAGGGACACACAGACAGATGCATGGATGGACGCCAGAGCGGACGCAGGGACGGATGCATGGACAAACGCTGGGACGGACGCACAAACAGACGCACGCGCGGACGGGCGGATGGACGCATGGACGGTCACACAGATGGACGCATGGATGGATGGAAGCAAGAACGAAAGGACGGACGAATGCTTCGCCACACTCTCCATCATTCACTCCGTGGATATGCTGCCAATTTTTGTTTATTTGTTTGTTTCGTGGTTTATTATCGATTTCAGTACAAAGTAGGCGCGTTTTAGGTAAAAGGCCGACGCTACGGGTGGGTATTCTAAAAATACTGAATTATGGCTGCACCTCGAACATGGAATTTGGAGCACACATCCTACTCCTATAAGCATACAACCACAGAAGTTATGGGGATTCCAGAGCCTAACGTAAGCCTAGCCGACGATTGTATTGTTGGCTACAATACCCGCCGCGACCGGGAACCATATATTACTACACGAAACGGTTTTCTGCTCTCCCATAGTTGAGTGCATCGTACTCTAAATCGTTAACAACTTTGTCTAAACACAATCACACTCACACTCAAGTGAGTATATAATACTCACTTCACTTGAAATCGTTCTATGCACGGTAGACGTAGTAGGGCCTTCAAATACAGGCCTACGGGACGGATTTATGCTCTCCCACACTAAAGTACCTAGTACTCTGACTCGGTAACCACCTTTTCTAAAAACACAAATACGTCGTTGGACACTTGCGCTTATTCTCTAAACAAAATACGTCGTTTGTCAGTTGCGCTTTGCACCATCAGCAGCTAGCGGTTCTCGCTTCTTACCTCGTCATCTTTGCTAACGTCTCAGGGCGTCCCTGGGCTGGTGGACGCCCGTCACGTCAAGCCAGTCCGCGAAGAACGCGCTAGCCTTCGAAGTAGTCGTCCCCTAGGGGAATAGTCCAGAAGTCGTCGTTGACGCGACCTATTAATTTGCATTTTTCACACATGGTGGCGTTGCCATGCGGCATCTGTCGTAACTGTCGTTTGTGGGTTGTCCACGCAGCCAGCCCACGCCATCCTTCAGTCAGCCTCACTTTGGCGGCTCGCTCGTGTTTTATATTTTGTCACTGGCAATTTCTACTACGGTTATTGTGAAGTCGGACAGTTACTGCGAGTGATAGTAGCAATGATTTAAGCTTTATTGTTTGCTTGCTGAGCTAGAAAAATAAAAAAATATGTTATATACCGCTGTGCAGACGCCGTGAAGTCAAAGGCGAGGTTTCCTGCTTTGCACGAGCACGGCCGCTCGGTCTTCCCCAGCAGTGGCCCGAGCAGAGTTCACAAAGCTGTACACCACAGCACACGATGTGCCGGCGTTCGAAACTTCTTTTCTTGAATATACGCCGCACACGCGTTTCTCAACCCACAATGTGGGATATAATACATGCTAGAGTCAATGACCTTCTCAGCAAAGCCTTGACAACACGGCGGCTGCAGCCTAAAATACTACTTAGGTCGAAGGGACAGGCACACCAGTCGCGGCTGCCGGTGGGACGGCTGCACGTTCCCCAAACGACAGCCAAGTTGGGCTTGCACCACGCCCCCTCTAAATGGTGGTGAAAGTTGCGAATACTAGGAATCGAAGAGGTCTAATGAGTACAGCACTTTAGAGACCAGAGCTTCCAAGTAACTGTTAACAGTGATGCCGCACTGGCTCAAATCATCGACGCATCCCACCTCATCATTGTCGTCCTTGTCGCCATGCCCTTGGGACTCCAAATCACTTAAGTCACCGTTCTGCTCCTGCCGTGCCACGTCCCCAGCGTGGTCCTCACGCAAACATTGTCTCTGTACGGTAAAATGCTGCACATTAGCAGAGGACTCAATGGGTCGCGCCCGATCGTGAACCCTGGGACGCGATACGTTCGGATGGAAATGAAGGCATCGTCGCCGGTGCCCAACTATCTCAAGGTCGCAGGCCATCGAGTGACCAGTGAGTGGGATCCAGGGATCCAGTGAAAGAGATCCAGTGAGTGTGCCGTCAATGTGGACACAGTGAGCACTTCCGCGTGAACTGCACAAGTCCGTTTTTGTGGAAGGTGCGGCGTTTATGGCCACGACAGGAAGGGCTGCTCGCTGCCGTGTTGCCGTGGTGGTGACCTGCATGCCACCATCACCTGCACCATCAGGCCGTCGTAATCCGAGGCGGCATCCAAGAATTACACGCCAATTCTACCAAGAGCGTAATGCAAGAACAAGGACGTCATACCGTCCACGCCAAGCCCGGATATTTGCCAGGATGAAGTTGGGTAGATTGAGACGCCACACCAGACACCGCACCAAACGCCCGCAGTGTTTCCAGCCAGCCTGGACCAGGCAGCCTCTCAATGTGCGGATGATCCACCCAGTGGCCCGCGACCAGTGGTGATTCCCACAGAATCACAGGTCGAGCCCTCGCCAGAGAAGGCGCCTCTCAATGAACGCGTCGCTGATGGTGTTGTGAAATCTGATGCTCACCTCATGACTGTCCAGTCCTCTGTTAATCCTCCTATCATTGAAGAGACTTTGTCTCAAGGTGACGAAGTTTCATCAACACGAGGCCTCAAACAGCACTGTTAGTGACACGGCCCTGCAGATACATGACGAGGGCCCGCCAAGCGACATCAGCTGAAACAATATAGACCTGTTTGTACTAACGTCACTCAAGAGCCTCTGCATCAAGCGCCACCGAATATCCATCATTGACTCGGAGGCCGCCAGCAGAGGCAGAAGTCCCCTGCGGACTTCGAGGTTGCCCCGAAAGCTCCGCGCTTCCGGTGGTCGCCTGGTCGTAAGAAGTGATTGAGCTTCTTGCTTGGCACCCACTCCCAAGTCTGTCAGAACTGTGCATCGTCTAGTATACAGGTTAGTCTTTAGTGGTTATGATTGCTACCTCATTTAATATTATTGCATTCAACGTTAAAGATTTTCGCAGCCCGGTAAAGCAGCCGGAGGTGATTAGTGTAGCCCGTGCTGCAAATTCTGAAGTTTTGGGCCTGCAGGAAACTAAATTTTTCCCTATCCGGCATTAGTGCTTTTAAACGAAAGTTTAACTTAGATTGCTATTTCTTTTCGCTACAACTCGTTTTACGGGCGTTGGCAATATAAAGTTATACGGCCTTTATTGATAGGTCACCATGTTTTTTATGACAGTGTCGGTGGAATTCCGGCTTTGGATTATACATGTTCTTTTTGCCCTTCTCTTCTGGCTCATAACCACTGTAGGGGATCGGCCAATAATTGAGTGGTCTTATAAAGTATTATTCTATTTTAGGGTAAAGGAACTTACAAATTGAAAATGTTACAAATTTCAGAATGAAAGTTTGATGATCACTCATGTGTACTTACTAAGAAGTTTTTGCATTAGTTATAGATAATAACTACATCAAAACCTACCTTTAAGAAATAGAAAAAAAGGGGAGAAGTTATGTGTATGTCGACACAGAAGAATAATATTAGTTTGTTAGTATTTTTGTTTCATAAGAATAATTCCGCACTGCCTCGCAAACTTTCGCACCGACAAACCCAGAAATAGAAGCTCCAAAGGACAGAATCACGGGCATGTATAAATTCATTCCAATAGCACGTAAAGAATTTAAACTTTGATCCATCATCATCATCATCATCATCATCATCAGCCTGACAACGTCCACTGCAGGACAAAGGCCTCTCCCATGTTCCGCCAGTTAAACCGGTCCTGTGCCCGGGTTAACTGGCGAAACTTTGATCTATGAGCTGTAGTAAATCGTCTCCATGCCAAAAAGTATGCTCCATAGTTTCTGGCTCGCCACAGAAAGCGCACATTGGAGAAAGAGCCTGAACAGACCTGTGTTGGTAGAAATTTTGTTTGGGCACCTTACAGCCCAGCCTCGTAATTGCGGCTTCTAGTTTACGCGTGTCACAAGAGGATCGGCGCCAGGATGTAATAATTTCCGATATTCAGTCGAATTTGTGAGTGATGTACCTGTGGAGCATTTCATAATGGTACGCCTGCGAAATCGCGTAGCCGTTACATAAGTGGATGGTGGATTTTACCTACTTTTCTTTTCGATTGAGGACACTCTGTATGTATACAACGTTGGTGTGTATACGCCTGACAAGCTGGGCAGTCTAATGATTTTTTTTCAAATTGGATGTTTTCTTTTCTTTTCTGTATACCGTCATCGCGTGATTCTAACTAGGACTAACTGTGTGCGCTAAATACGCGAAGCGATGTGCAAGATCCTGGCTGGGGTTCGTCTATACTTGGAATTCATGTAAGCTGCGACGCCTTGTCCAGCATTTTTCATTGCTTGATGCACACAATGTCATATACGGGAATATGTTTGCACAGGGCACCGTGGGCCATCCTCCAGCTGACTAGACCGGACTTATATCCCACATCCTTTAGAGGTGTTTGTCTCCAACTTGCGTGTTCCGCCCATCCCACCTTCACCTGTGTACATCTCTGACCATCGTCCAATTCTCCTAGAACTCAAAATTTTATCTTATTTTCGGAGAAACTGTGGCGTCTTGATATTCGCGTCTTCCAGGATGCGTGCTCTCGGTCATATTTGTCCTGTGCAATACGAGTGTCACTCGCTGCACCTTTTTATATGAATTAGATGCGCTTAAAACGCAATGGCACCTGCACTGCTCAGTGGAAGGGTGTTCACTTTGTCATCGCGTTTCTGAGGAACTGACTGATACTGCAGCGAAGTTGCACATCGCCTTGCACATCGTCTCCCCTGATGCAAGCTTGACAGCATGAACTACGTGAACGCTTCCGGCGTTTGATGGCCGCCTCGTCTATGGCGGGGGCTACATGACGTTGTAGGTACAACACTTGTGCAGACCCTGAGGTGCTACGCTATGCGAGGCAATTGTGTTTTGGCCAGTCAAAATCATCTGTTTTTATGACCACGCAGACATCACCTTCACAGCCGCTTCGTACGCTTGATGGATTCCAATTTTCGGTACATTTCGAAGAGATGTCATGTTCAGCCATGCGAAATAATTGTGATAGAATTCCGCCTATGCTAAGAGGTTTGCCTCGCGTTCCTCAATAAGCTGCTGATTTTCTGCACGTCCCTCCATCACCCGAGGAGGTAAAGGTAGCATTACAATATATAAAAGGGGACGGGCTCTGGGCCAGGCAGTTTTCCAGTTTAATTTTACTATCAGTTTGGAATGAGCTTGTTATTTTAACCACGGTTATCCGACGATGATTCGAGATTGGTGTCTTTCCATTAGGTTTTCGAGATGGCGGCATTGTACTAATCCCAAAAGCTGACGCCTTCTCTGTAAGTCCTGAAGATTGGAGACCTGTCCCGCTTCTTAACGTTGACTATAAGATATTCTTGACGGTGATTGTTCAACGTTTGAGGGCTGTGTTGAACACCCTGGTGGGTCATCAACAGGCTTCATCAATGCCTGGACGAGAAATACATAGCTTGTCTTTCACCAACCGGGATATCTTAGCCTGAACTCTGTCGCGATGTGCGCGTGGTCTCTTTGATTGTTATGTGGGGCTTAACGTCCCAAAACCACCATATGAATATGAGAGCGCCGTAGTGGAGGGCTGCGGAAATCTAGACCACCTGGAGTTCTTCAACGTGTGCCCAAATCAGAGCACACGGGCCTACAACATTCCCGCCTCCATTGGAAATGCAGCCCGCCGCAGCCGGGATTCAATCCCACGACCTGCAGGTCAGCAGCCGAGCACCTTAGCCACTAGACCACCACGGCGGGGCGCGGTCTCCTTGTGTCTTTGGATCAAGAGAAAACATTTGACCGACTAGAGCACACGTTTATCTTTAGAGGCAAGCAGCTTTCGGTTTTCCTTGTTGTTTTGTGGAATTAGTTACACACCTACTCATGTATAAAAAGCACACTAGTTCTAGATAGTTGGAAGAGTGCTGTCTTCTATTACACGTGGGATGCATCAGGGATGCCCATTGTCTC